>JAQISU010000154.1:5370000-5485000 GCA_029339505.1 Unio delphinus | reverse complement strand
TCTAATCAGGGTGATACGCGTCAATCGCTTGTCGTCGAACAGGAAAAGATCATGAGATCTCCCGTATGTTTCAAAGGGCCATTACTGAAATTGACGCATCGGATGTACCTATCTGTTATTTGATTAAAACTGGAATTCTTATGAGACACTGGAGACGTCTCGAGGTATCTGCTGGTGATGAGTGGTCAGTGAACTACCAAACTGTATTTGAAAAAACATCACATACAGAAAATACTTAGCCTGGCCCACGAAACTCCATTAACTGGTCATTTAGGGATTAATAAGATTTATCACATGCCGTTGACTCACTTGAATGGGCCCAAAATAAATAGTTTGCAAATTATGCAACTCTTTTCACATGTCAAATGGTAGGAAAACCCAATCAGAAGATACCCAAGGCTTATTTGCAACCGTTTCCTGCATTTAATGAACCATTTAGTAGAATTATGGTAGATTGTGTTGGTTCCATACCAATGACTACGTCTGGTAACGAATACATGTTGACCAGTATATCTGCGTCAACAAAGCTTCCAGAGGTAATTCCATTGAATAATTTTAATCTAAAACATTAGTAAAGATCCGATAAAGTTTCTTTCTTTCCTCAATTTGGCCATCTTAAATCTGTCAAATAGGTGCAAAGTTCAAATTTTAGGTATTGAACTTTCCAGCGTTATATCTCTGATTTTGACATTCAGCGATTTAGGTTAAAATGAAATTATGGTTTGACAAAATTACAATGGGAAGAACTTTTGTGTTTAACAATGAAGTCCTGTCACTTTCTCTCTCTCTCTCTCTCTCTCTTCAGAATTTTCTTCAGATTATATTTTACGACTCTTACAAATTTAAGAAGAAAATGAATGAGTTAAATTATACTAATAGTGCTCCTGTGATCTAAATATGTTATAGAAGTATGCGCACATTGATCGAGATGGCCAAGACTCGATGAATATTTACAAGAAGGGGATTTTGGCAAACTCCACTACTAGAAAGAGCAAATGAAAATTCAGCATTCGTAACTGTGATGGACTTTAACGGTGTAAAGTAATTCCGTTTTGTGATGCTTACGTCGATAATGTCATTATCTGCAACTGGACAATAAAAGACAATTTAGCAAAACTTCGGAGAAACATTGACATACTCACCGATCAAGTTTGACAATTAAATTATCTAAAAGTGAGTTCTGCCGTGTTAGTGTAACAGTTTGTGGATATGTCGTTGGACATGAACAAGTTAAACCTTTAGATGCTAAGGTAAAGGTTATATTTGAATTCCATGTGCCTGTTAATGAATATTTTTAGCCACTAAGATGGAGAGTATTGTTACAGGAATATAATCTTTATATCAGGCACATCAGAGGAAAATATACTTTAATAGCTGATGCACTTTCCCGTTTGTAGAAATGTTTTAATTCATGGACACTAATTGTAATTCATAAGATTACTTCTTAAACCTGACGTATAATTAATGTATGGTACACAGAACAAATATAATATAAATCTTACTTTTTTATGGTGTGTTTGTATTATATATGTCTAATATAATATATATTTAATTGTTTGTCAGTTTTAAATAATTTCTGTTTTACATTGGATGCTATTTTAATGTAAATTCGTTGTTATACGGATGATGATCTTTTATAAAACTGTTCTGAGTTATTCTTTGGTAAGCTAGTAATGTTGACCTAGATCCTGACCTTCATTTAAGGTTAGTGGAAGCGACGTAAACAGGTTTTATTTTAATTTTAAAATGATTGGTTGTTGTCATGGCTAAGATAGAGCTAGTGAATCAAAAAGTAAAAATGATTTGGTTCTTGTTTGATGTAATATAAGCTTTGTTTCACTGAAATATAGTTAGTTTTGTGCTTTTGCATCTAACATAAAGTCATTTGCTTTTGTTGTAGCCAGTTATTTAATCCATGTAAAAGTTCCTTTAGTTCAATTGGATTTTAAGTAATTTGTATTTCTGGAAATATTTGATATGCTCATATGTAATTGTATGGCAAAGACAGTTTATCAAAATATTATTCGGATTTCAAACACCGGAGTGTTAAATACTGTGTTTCTATAAGGACCTTTAGACAAGCACAGCACAGTCTTCGGCATACACCATCGTCTTCCGTCACAAAATTTCCATCAGGACTCGAACATAAAACTATTAGAACATTTCATTACTAGGACTTTTGCAATGTAATCTATATACCAATATATATCATATGTTCGTGAAGTTTTGGAGGGGTCATTCCTCTATTTGGATATACTCTGGTTCTTCGTTGTTATACACTCTGTCCATCATATTCTTTTCTCTTCCAGATGTGACCCTGCTAATTTGGTCGTAATTGTCCTTACTGAACACTACGTTAAGAGTTTCATATAAGCCCGTGTTGTTCATGGATATGTTTGTTCCAGAGTTCGACTGTTTTTTTCTTCTGAAAGAGGAAAGTAGACAGTGAGAGATATTGATAATAGACGAATCTATCGTTACGTATAGTTGTTTTTCAATATAATTCCTCGCTCAAGGTATTGAAAGTCCTTGTAATTCCTTGAGTACACTGATTTTCGGCATAAACCACACATATTCCATCAATGTGTATATAACGTTTCCAATATAAAAATACTATGTGTAAAGTATTTTCGTTATGGAGAGGAAATACATCTACAAGTTATTTGTTATTAACACAAAATACATCCCCAATTTGATATATTGGATTCAGTATTATTATTATTATTATTATTATTATTATTATTATTATTAGTATTATTATTATTATTAATCTTTCAAATTATATCATAACACTCATTAAATTCGTACATCCATCCATTGTACTTTTAGACTATTGGAAATAAGGAGAGAGAGAGAGAGAGAGAGAGACAGAGACAGAGAGAGACAGATAGAGAGACAGTTGTTTGATTTTAAGTCTAGTATTGCTACATACTAAATTACCAATACTAGTGGAACATAGCCATTTAGTGTTTTTCGCTTTTAAAGAGAAATTAATTATCCTGCTGGTGTTGGTATTGTTCCAGTCAATATTGTTTAAATTTGCACTTAAATCACTTCATCAAACACCATTATTGGTGTAATGTCAAATCAATCATACTGACTACCAGATGGATTTACTGCTTAATTAATCCCTTACTCCCACGTCATTGTTGAGTATTTAAACCCAATTGAGGCATACATTAGTATCCTTAACAGATAAGGCCTTAACGCATTGATAATTACTATAACACATTAACATGTTTTAATTGTTCCATACTTGCAGTAGCATATTGCCACAAGCACCACAATCACCACAACTGCAACCACAACTGGAACCACAACTGCAACCACAGTAATACTTCCAAAACCTATAAAGTTATGATCTGCATATCACACACACACACACACACACACATACACACACACACACACACACACACACACACACACACACAGATGAACTTCAAGACCCTTAGGTTCCGCGGAACACTGAGTTACAATAATATATATTCATATTCATCAAATGTTTCTCTTAAACTCTGTCTTAGTGATTCTTCAGTTCCCGTTTGCCAGCTTCTCTGGAATGATTCAATGAACCATTTAATACATATCGATATTATAATGTGGCTTCTAGTTGTTAGCAATAAAAATTATTGACACCTGGTTTGTATTCTACCACATTAACTAGTCGCCATATATAGCCTATCCTATGATGAAAGTTGGCAATAAACCTAGACGAAGTAATTAAAACTAATTTAGATATTATTAAGATATAATATTTTCAACTTTAAATTATCTTCACTTTTTGAAATTTGTATATCATCATCCTATTTGTCAATTGATACCACAAAGCAATTAACACATCTACGTTCCTGTACTTCATCTATAGGTTCAATATGTAACTCTATGTTAAACATAGTCAAATGTTGCAGAAATTGTTCATTTTCAAAAACAAGGAGTTTACATCTCATACTCTGGAGATAAAAATCGTGTACGGTTATTATAAGTGATTATATAAACTTTGGAAATATTCAACCTCAGTTTGTCACTTTTAAAATCCACTGGCACGGTACGTAACCTTTAAGCAAATATAAACACAGATATCGGGCATGACGAAGCGTTACATACTGCGACATTCGTTTCACCAGTAAGTACGAACAAAGAAGTGTATCGGTCACCGCAAGTCCAACAAAATATAAAACTATATGGAATATCCATGTACAGTTCTGAATACTTCCGCGGTAAATAAAACACGATCCATACAGTGTGGTTAATATGCACACGTTTAACCAATTACATGATTAGCTCCAATAAAAACAATTTATTCATGATAATTCGAATTGCAACTATGTTATAATTCGTAGAATAGTAACTGAGTTATGTTAAAGTTAGTAACGAAGCATCATATATGCACGCTGCATCAAGAGACATAACGAAAGAGAAAGAATGAAGAGGACGAGGAAATTAAGAAGAGAAAATGTTTTAGCATTGTAAATTTTTAAAATGTATGAGGAATGTCATACCAGTAGCAATCATGAACTTTATCAATCAAAACCAACCTTAGTTGACCGATTTCTTTTGTAAACGAGCAAAAATTAAATTAACATTTCAACGTCAACAGCAGTGTGTGAGTAGCATATAAAAGTACAGGTTGATAAATGTTGAGAAATATTTTTTGAAATGAGGCAGTAAATTAGAATAAACACAATATATCTTTAAAATATAGCGACATTATATTCAGATAAGTAGCTTGCTTCGAATAATCTATAAATACTGTCAGATTTTTTTTGGTGTCATTTTGTACCAATGATACTAAAAACAGTTTTCAGTTGTACAGTTTGTACTGAAAGAAGATGACTTAAAATGGCAATATCAGGTTTGCATTTGTTCGGTTAAATTTCCTTGTTATACATGTATAGGTTGAAGAGCAATGTTTCATAATCCTTATTGTAGATGTACACAATGTCCTGAATAAATCAGCCGAGATAGTTATGATTACATAGATTTATGCAACAGTAGAAGAATGTGTAGATTGGCAAATGCACATGTATATATTGATTATTCGATAGATCTGATTAAGTGATTGATTCAAAGATATATATATATATATATATATATATATATATATATATATATATATATATATATATATATATTTATATCTTAAAAACTAACCAGAATACTACTCAAAAGCGGTCGAAGTATATTAGAGATCTGATTGTACACCCACACACAAATACACAGAGAGAGATATACACGCACACGTACTCATACTCACACACACGAAATAGTTTCTTTTATCCGCAAACCTGTGACATTGGACTATTAAAGCTTGTAAGATGTCCACAAGTATAGCAGAATATCAGGTGTTGGCAAGTGTTCTCTGGTGAGAACCTTGTTGCCCGAGATACTGCTGGTAACACTTAGAACTGACAAAAATGTGGTGACAATTGGAGCAAAGGATTCGTTCTCGTCCTTTGGTAAGGCAAATTTTAGAGTTTTCACAGCACTTACATTTCCGTCCGAACTAAATGTGTAGCTCTAGACCGACATACCTATGGTCTGTTTTCTCACAATAATAATCACATTCGAGGAATCCACTCATTTCGGTATTGGCATCGAAATATGTTTTATTATGTTTGGAAATAGCGGCCTCGAAACACCAAAGTCCCACGTACAGTTTGAGGGTGCACTTTCAACTTTCAACTTCAGTTGAGATGTCTTCTAGTTTTGCATTTCTTACAAGCAATTTCTTTTGATAGGCCTATCTACTCGAAGAGGAATTGTTGTTCTCTGCGTTGTTCCGATTTTCGTTGGCTCTTTTCTATTCGGACGTATAGTTACTGTCAGCATGCGTAAGAAAAAAAATTTTTTTTTTTCATGACATTGAAATTGTAAATTCTAAACCTGTCAAACAGCATCCATACAGGATGAATCCACTCAAACAAGAATACTTAAAAAAGGAAATTCAATATTTGGTGGAGAATGATTTTATAGAGCCCAGTAAAGGTTATTGGAGTTCTCCATGCATACTTGTTCCAAAACCAAATAAAACTTTCCGTATGTGCACTGATTATAGGAAGGTGAACAGTGTGACAAAAACAAATTCATTCCCATTACCAAGAATTGACTACTGTATTGATAAAATAGGGAATGCCAAGTATGTCACCAAATTTGACCTTCTGAAAGGATTTCGGCAGATTCCACTAACGGAACGAGCAAAGGAAATCTCGGCATTTGTGACTCCCGATGGACTTTACCAATATAAAGTAATGCAATTCGGGATGAAAGGGTGACCAAGTTCATTTCAAAGTCTTATGAATATGATCACCTCTGGTCTGTAGATGACATCATCATATACAATGACACTTGGATAGAGCATCTAGCAACAATTCGAAAATTCTTTGACAGACTAACTGATGCATATTTGACAGTTAATTTATCTAAAAGTGAGTTCTGCCGTGCTAATATGATTCTTTTAGGCATATTGGATGACATGGACAAGTTAAACCAATAGATGCTCCTTCCCGTGTATAATAATATATTATATCATATACACTGTAATTTATACGACTTCTTTTAACCTTAGGTGTAAATTGGTTTGTGGTGAAAAAAAAGTTTTATCATATAAACCTTTCTTTTTATTTTATGGGGGAAGGTGTTACGTATATTTGATTTAAGTCATTTATTTTTAAATTTTTTTGTTTGTCAGATTAAAATTTGACATTTTAAGTTTAAGATTTGCTCATTAAGGGCGGGGATGACATGTACTTTACAAAATAAACACCAGGTGTTGAGCTCATTATCTGACCTGGCTTCAGAGTTGTAAACAAGCTTTTAAAATGATTGGTTGGTTCCAAGGAGATTATGGAGCTTTGTATAAACATCTTTCTGTTTTTAGTTGGGTATTGCAGTGGGAGTTTTTGAACGTAAATGTGTTATAAAAGATTCTAGAAGATCACGTGACCCCTTTCTTGTTTACATAAAAGCAGGTATATAAATTATGTTTTGGATCGAGCTATTGAGTAGAAATTGGGCTGTTAGAATATTATGTTGTGTCGTTTTGACATATCTTGTATTGGAAATTATTTCAATTCGTTTGGATTCAAGAGGATTTATTTTGTTATGTATCTGGAAAAGAACTGTGCTCATAGAATTTTATTAACAAGAACTGACTTCATCAAGTGACATCGGCTTACATCTTGGATACTTCGCAGGAATTTGAACTTGGAATTATTTTGACATTTTATTACCAGGACGTTTAGTAATTTCTCTAGTGGATAATATTTTTGAATTATTTTTGGATTAATTTTGGAATTGATTCTTAAAACCGTAAGTTTTTTTTTTCTTTTCTGGAAAATATTTGTACTCAATAAATTGTTTATTAAGTTTTTACAAGCTTGCTATTTTCACTCTTTCTATGTTGCTATTTATTCGAGCCTAAGCACGTAACACTGGAGTGTATATCTTATTGACAAATATTGTGTATTGAGTACCTGTATAGGTATATAGCAATCAGTAACACGGCAACGGTAAAAGCAAGACCACCGATGACAATACCGATTATTACTCCGTCTGAAATGCATGAAAAATGGAAGATATATATTCATAATTCACACACACTCACACACACACACATATATTCATACATACATACATACATACATACATACATACATACATACATACATACATACATACATACATACAAATAAATATAGGAAAATAGGAAAATATTTAAAATAGGAATCTTTATGTGATTGAAATGTATTGTTGCACACATGTTCATATTAGGCAAAATGTTCGAGGGTAAAAATAATTACATTTTATATTTGCGGGAAGGGAACTCATTCCAATTGGAATAATGATGAGTAAGTAAGAACTGCACAGTTTAATTTAAGTCTAATTTAAAAATATACACTCTTATTTAAACTTGCATGCTGCAGAAATGTTTTTATAATGGAGAATTGCTTGGATGGCCTCTTTCTCCATGTTTTATTTGTCAGGGAAGGTTTGTTAATATTATACAATTGTGGACTTTCAGTTTCAAAATCACTCATGGAACTACAAAGAATTCATTCATTGAAGGTTTATTATTTGTTTTCAACTTCGAACATTATTCTTGTTACCCAATAATGTTCGAACTAATAAGTTAACAACATAATAATATGCCCCCTGTTATACATCGAAAAAGTCTCCTTGTTTTATGTCACTTTTATATAATGATCGTTGATCTTTACATAAATAAATAAATAAATAAAATTAAAACAAATAATAACTGAATAAGTAGATAGAGAAACGTTACATCCAAAGAATAGTCAATCCAACTACAAGAGACAACGCGTTAACTTCGGATGAAGTGAGAGCACAAATGATAAAAACTGATGAGAAAGGAATATAATGACTGTTGACAAAAGTCTTTACAGACGGAATAACAAATCATATTATGGAGAATTATTAAACTACCAAAGAAAGGAGAGTTGTCAAAGTGTACAAATGGATTGGAATCACTTTGTTTTCTCTCACCAGCAAGGTGTTTAGGTAGATCGTCCGCAGAAGAATGGTGGATGCAACGATAGGACAAGTACATCAAACAAATCAGGCTTGCTTTTGACCTCAAATTTGTACTGAGACAGATCTTGGAACAAAGTCAGACGTTCAATGCACCTTTATAAGGCAACGTTATTAACGTTGTGACCGTTTTTGCTAACAGACATCCGGATTACTTGTGGAAACTATACAGAAAAACTGTAAGCATAACAAGGATGATGTTTAGCGAGTACTTTGCATTTCGAAGGTGCATGAGGAAGTCAGGTGGGATCTGTAGTGAAGCAGGAATGCATTTTGTCTCCCCTTTTGTATATGTGGCATTGACAGTATTATGAACAAATTAAACCAAATCCATCATCCAATAATTAAAGCTAAACAGACGGAGGTGGATCAGATACGTGCTCCGAATGCTCCCCCATTAAGTCACATATTTACCCTCTGATAAACTCCCGTTGACAAAAGAAAGAGAGTCAGACTTACATATACATGAAGCAGGGCAGAAGAGAAGGCGATGGAGGCGCAAAGGTGAACCTTGGGACACCAGGAGAGATGTGCATCATTAAAACAAAGGTGTTCAGCTCTAATTTCGGCCGTGTTCGTTAATCCGAGTGCGAGGATTAAATAACTTAATTTTATATACTAATGGTTGCTCTTAACATCAATATACAAATAAAGAGAGAGAGAGAGAGAGAGAGAGAGAGAGAGAGAGAGAGAGAGAGAAGAGAGAGACAGAGAAAGAGAGAGAGACAGAGAGAGAGAGAGAGAGAAAGGGAGAGAGTCTTGAGAGGAAGAAGAAGCGAGAATCTTTACCGTTTGCGTAATGCGAAGAGGTATTCACGGACATAGCTGCAGTTGTGGTAGCGATGTCATTTGAGCTGAGTTTGACGATATATATATATATATATATATATATATATATATATATATATATATATATCCTCTTTAGTGCATTGAAGTTATTTTGAGATGTCAGATATGAAGAAATCTTTAAACAGTAGCATTGTAATCTCTTGTGAAATTGTACTCCTGCATAATTCCCGAAATTAAGCTCTAAAACCATTAAAGTAGATGTAACTTATTTATGTAAAACCTGCAAACTGGAATTGTTTATTCTTTTGAATTTGTTATTAAAAAAGGCGAGAAAAAGACGATTCATTGATTTGACAACTGGTGTCCTTTATAAAGTATACTTTGAAGGAATAGTAAAAATGCTTTTATAAATTTAATTGAAAGAGTCATTAAAACAGATATTGTTAATCCTCCTAAACTTTCAAAAATAAAATGTGTTAGCAACAACTGCTGTGGGTCTTAATTAGAGATGGTATGAGAGAGAGAGAGAGAGAGAGAGAGAGAGAGAGAGAGAGAGAGAGAGAGAGAGAGAGACTGTGAGCCTCCCTTCTAATACTAAAGAAAACAATCATAAATACATTTTTAACGTTAGTTTGTATCAATTTACTAAGCAAAAGTAAGTGTATCAAATAAAAAATAAAATATATCGAAATGTTATGAATGGTTTGAAAAAGGGAACGTTTATGACGAAATTCTCATTTTACCATCTCACATAGTTACAATTGGTCCGACTACATGATACAAACCTTAGAAAAAGTATATATTCCTACATTCCTAACAATCGGAGATAGCGCAAATACAAGGCAATTGTACTGTATTTACAAACTTCTTCCCAATATTTTCATTATGGTTGTGTGTTTTTGGCCATTGATATATATAATGATTAAAGATTATTATTGTCATTTCTTAATCATCGGGTCAGTCTATGTAATACCTGTGCAGGATTGCTTCTTGAGCGAAATGCTGCTGATATACTATATCACATCGGAACAATTGCCGTGTAGAAAACTGATTGTAATCTTGCATTTATTTCGTACATTAATAGTTACATTAATCTCATTCCATCCATCGAATTGATGTTGACTTTGGCTCGACCAAACTTTGAACCAAGAGAGTGAGTCACTGGTATACACTTCAATAAAGATACACGTTCTTTTGAAATCTTTCATTTGGTATTTAAATGAAAGACATTTTTCTCCTGGATATATATCAAACCCGGAAGTCAAAACTGATTGTTCCCTCGTTGATTTGAACTCAGTGACAGCATAGTTGACCTCTGAAAAACAAATGTATAAGTTGCTTAAAGTCTCGATAAATACATACAGTTTAGGACTGCACGAGGTATGGTCAGAATATACATTAATGAAATGGATATATTTGCAAATGGACCTAATTATTCGGGTAATTTTGCCAAACTGTGGACCAAGAGTTTTCGTGATAGGACTGCAGATCAATAAAGATACACTCCCTTTCAAAATCTTTCATTTGGTAATTAAATGAAAGACATTTTTCTCCTGGATATATATCTAACCCGGAAGTCAGAACTGATTGTTCCTTTGATTTTAACTCAGTGACAGCAAAGTTGACCTCTGAAATGCAAATGCATATGTTGCGTAAAGTTTTGTAAAAACACATAGTTTAGGAATGCACGAGGCAAGGTCAGAGTAAACATTAATGAAGTGGATATATTTACATATTTATGCATATTTATATATATCGACCATGTCGTCTAATTCTGCGAGTCGAGTAATTGTGCGCAAAGATACGAAATTATGGAAACGTTGGAACACATGTTGTTTTTGATGGAATATCCAAATTATGTCAAGAAAGTGTACAAAAATATCCCACATTCCTGATCCACACATACTTATCGCAAGTACACATGAAAATATGATTGCTAAAAATCAACACGAAGACCCACTCCATGACAGTCTACAACTTGTAACGCAGAAAATCCTAATTAGTATATATCTTTTAGAATAATATAGCAAATACATCATATGAAAAATGGAAATGAATACCTTAAAACAGTACTTTATTCTAACTGAAGTATCTAATTTTGCAAGAAGTTTTCCAACACGTAGTTGTATCGTCTGCTATTCATTATGTCAGCTTGCCGGTTGAACTGAATTCTTAAGAATTTGCCCGGCGTATAGTTTGTTTCTAAATCTTTTTGTAAATATTTTTTCTCCATAAACGAGAAGTTGAAAACATATCACATCCTGTTCATTGTTAAAACACTTGAATATTATAACTTATTTCTCCATAAAATGCTGAACTTTACTAATGTTTGTACACGATCAGTCTAGTTTGCCTAACATCTCATGACATTTATTGGCATTTTTACTTTACATTTTGTAACACTAGCCATAACCCTGACTTTATTACTTGACCGACATGCTGACAGAAACAGTCCAAAGTAAGGTATTTCATTTCCATAGCATTATAACTAAACATTACATATTATCTTAGCTATACGAGTCACGAGAACACAGGGGTGGTATACGGTGTGTCCAAAATTATTATTTTGAACAGAATATTTTGGTGACAATTGCCTCTCTTCAAATGGTAAGCATTCATTAACTTGTGTTCGTCGAATTTGGTATGCATTATGCTTCAATATTGGCGACGAAATCCGAAGGTGTGCAGAACTGACTAACATAGACTAACATTACATTTATTTGCAAGTTGATTGGCATGCAAACGTCTGAGTTTAAAAAAGATAATCAGTTGTAGAATGAGATAGATCAGGAAGAAAAAAAGAGGATATATTGAACTTATATAACTAATATATGCTTAACATGGGAATTTACGTTGACTATAAAATCAGAAGGAAAAAGTGCATGAAACATGATATGTTACTCCTGGTAAATGGTTCATCTAAATTTTGTAATTTTCTATTTTCTGTAGTAATTTCTCAATCTCTTCAGTTAAGGGTCTTTTTTTAAAAGAAGTATTAAAGAGCTTACAGTTGCATAGGATCTATTAATAGATGTTTACTTATGTTTTGACTAGTAGTAATACTAGTACTAATGGCATAAATTATCATTAGCTTAACAGCCTGAACGGTTAGACAAATTTAATAACTTCCCATTGCTTGGCATAGGTCACATGAAAATGCAAGCTCGTGACGAATTGAGTAGTAAAATCCGCCACATGGTGTATGCTGTGATATGGAGTCGTGATATAAGGTGTATATAAGCAAGAGGATTAAAATTCTGATCTATTCATAGTTTGGAGTCATTCTCATTTCTTGTGTTCCTGTTATAAGTCTACAGACGTATTTTATGTTTCAGTTAGATAGGTTTCGAACGGAAAAACTTTGGTTTGGAAAGGTTCTGTGGGATTAGAAAGTGATCTTTAAATGAACTATAATATTATTCTGGAACTAATGTTAATTATTGGAAAGAGTGATTGAAACTTCCATCATGACAACAACACGATTCCTGACGGGCCAGTATATTGAAATTTATTGGGAACAATATTAGAACTTTATCAAGATCAGTTTTGATTCATTCACTTCATAATATTGTTTGTTCTTCTCATATGTTAATATATAACTTTGATAATTAAATATGTTTTAGTGGAGGAAGAGCCTGGAATATAACCGGGAAAAACCACCCAGCAAGGGAAGCTACTGGCAATCTTTTTCACGTACCCTCACTGGCCGAACCAGAGACTCGAACCCACGCAGATGGAGGTGAAGCGGTAATGATCAGTAGCGGTGAGGGCTTAAAATATACTATTCCAATTTTGAAAATAGAGTAGTGGAGAAAAGCAATCAGAGGTTGACCAGGATATCATAATTAATAATATCATATATAATAACGAAATATTCTAAGAAAAAATAAATGCTGTAACAAATATGAAGTTGAGTGCATTACAAAGCAGATGTACGGTCATCTAAATTGAAAACTAATCCAGGACATCAATACGTTTAAGAAATAGCAAAAGGACATCATATATGTAAAGTATTTATAAAAGAAAGAAAAGCTATCAGGTACTCAGAGACCAAACCATTTTCAGATGTCTACAAGTTATGTTTCCACAAAGATGTATTAGGTACCTATGCGACAAATGTTGGTTATAAATTATATTGTTTACAAAATAAATGTCACTAGTAAGGTATATCATTAACGTCATTTTGGACAATGGTCACGAACAAAATACAAATATGCATATAATATAATCATGGAGGTAAAGCCAATAAATACTACTCATCAAATATGCAGAACAGTGTCTATACTGTAATTAAATTAAACAGTGTCTAGAGCGTACTTAAATAAAATAATATCTAGTCTGTACTAAAATAGATATAAGTGTTTAGACTGGAATTATATTAGACAGTGTCTAGACTAGAATTAAATACAGAAAATAGTGTATTGAATGTAATTAAATTAAACAGTGTCTAGACCGTAATTAAATATACACAAGAGTGTTTAGACTGTAGCAAAGTCACTTTTGGGATTAAATAATTATTATGAAGCACTGAAGTAAAAATGATAGAAAAAAAACAAATACAAAAATACAACAAGATCATTGGTTTTCACACTAGTAAAATCTATGCGTGAGTGTCAGCTCCAAACGTGATATAATCTCAATGCAATGAGGAATCTTCAATCCAGTTAAAGATAGACTTCGTACAGTCTCTAATTTCCTGATCAAAGTTAATGCGCGGAACGTTGACTAACTGTTCAATGACATCTTCATCTCTACATCTCTGTGTTATGTTACAGGGCCTTTTCCATCATGGGTTGGCCTTTTCATAAAACTAGAAAATAAAAATAGCTGAGTTTGTACAGATCGAAATTTCCGAGTCTTTGGAATGACAATTTTCTATGAGTATACATTTGTGTGATAGCGAAATCAATTAAATATTGATTGGTATCACCGTTAAAGAAAAAAAAGTATTTAGTTTGATTCTCATTGCGTAACACTTGCTCATTAGTATCAAAACGATCCTCGCTTCATAAGTAATAATTATACTTTCAATTTTGTAAAACTGTTTTTGGAATGGGTGAATCAGGTATCATAATCTTTTAAATAAATACTGAACAAAAATAAGAAATGGAATGTTTGTATTGGTATGAAATTGATCAGTAACGAAACCTATCTGTTTAATGCAACATATCAATTCAGAGACGAAAGTAATTTGCATTTCTTTACTGTATATATTAAATGCATACATTGACTCAGTTGTCAGTCATTTGCTTCACTTTAAAATAGATCTGTTTAAGCAAACGTAAAACCTTTACCCACTTCAATCTTTGAATTTACATGGCCATGGCATGAAAGTCTATGACTATTCCATGTTCGGACAAGTTTAGTTTGCTATAGGTTCATTATAAGCATGTTTTTGTTTTGAAGTAAAACGCATCTTTGTTAGCCAAGATTCCGATATTTTAACCATATTTAACCCTTGTTAAATCGAGGAGATAATCTATGCATCTGATCGCGAATGTCACTGAATGCTGTAGTGAGCCACATCATCCAATCGAAATTATGTTGCTCAAATTTGAAAACTGTTCCTACATCATTAAGACAAGAGTAGCACACAATTTGAATTTACTGACCCAATTTATATTCACTGACGTCAAAGATCAATCCACGTACATCCACATTTTGCTTTACAATTATAGCTAAACTCTCAACCCCAATGAAAAATAAATATGGTGCAAGAAGATCTCATTGACAACATCTTTAAAGTTCATAAAAAGATGACATATGCCCATGATTTATAACACATTTCAAAGAGTCATTGCATAACAGTTCAACCACTTACAAACGGAATCACCAAAGTTAAAAGATTGCAAAGCTTCATCCACAAAGATCGAGTTAATCGAGTCAAAGTCTTTTTAAAAGTATATTAACAATATTAAACCAAATCTATTTTTCAATATCAAATTAATCAATAATATCGTACGGTATTTTCTTCACTGAATCTACCCTAATATATCCTCTTTAGGGTATAACTGATTAGTGATGGAAGATCCTTTTCAATTCTAGCTGCAATGGTTCGTGAAGCAAACTTATATCCAATATTTAAAAATGATACTGGTCTCCAGGTTTTAAAATATTTTCTGTGTTTTTCTTTCATTGGTAAACATGTTGAAACCTCTTGAAGCTGTACATATGAAAATTTTCTTTCATAATATCCGGAAGTTATTAATCTGCATGAATAACAACTAAGTGTCGTCCATAATAATTTATAGAACTCTAGAATGCGTCCAACTGAGCCAGGAGTTTTGCCATTTTCCATCCATTTTACAGACATACCTAATTCATTAGTTATAAACAGACCCTCGCATGAATTACTTTCCTCTTGACGAAATTTAATCTTATGATTAAACAAATCTATTTTGAGTTATTTAAGTCGCCTTGTCAAAAAGCTTAGCAATTCAACTTTTGTACTATTCAATATAAAACAGTTTATGAGCTTATAAGATATCTATTTGGTCACATATATTTGTCCCATAATCTAAAATGATTTCCTGTATTACTCATTGATGAAGTTTCTTTTTTCAAACTTTGTTCTTCTCCCCAAATTCGTACCATCTGGCTTTAGATCTTAATATAACACCTTCAATATATTATTCCCTGATCATTCTAACTCTGTTCTTTTTTCTGTAAATTTTCAAGAATTTCGCCAGCTCACTTTTTTAATTTTCCACCATTAAACTTTTGTTTTCCTAATAGATAACATATATTTTCAGATTTTACTTTCATTTTAAAACTGTCAAAGAACAGATCATTACAGGAAAGAGAAACAGGAAATAATCATCTTTATTTCTCCTAACAGAATATACTTTTACAACGTCTGGATCAGTATAATGGACATCACTCTATAAATCCATCAATCATACCGCTGAAGTTATCGGTATGTACAGGTTATTCAATACTCGGCGTTTCAACATGTACATTATCAACCACAACTTCCCCGCGTTATCAGGTTAATGGATCTACTGTATCTGTATTAGTGATACTGAAAAAAAACGGCGATGTAACATTACTTTTGGAACCCGAAGGTAAAGGCCTCGACGTTTTGTTCTATTGGTGAACTGATTTCGTCGTGAACATATCACCTACTTAGAATATTAGGAATATACATAATGAACCAATTACCGGTAATCCCAATTGACCTTCAAAGTTTCAGACGGAAGCAAAATTGTTTGTGGCAGACCCATTACAAAATAGTATACTCTGTTAAATTACTTCGTGATGTAACCCTATTGTGATCAATAGTTCCTCCTATACACTGCCAAGGAGAGATACAAACGAGGTTACTGTATAACCTTCAAGCACGTCTGTCCGGAGTTATCTCCCTTCACCCACTCTGCTGTTTTCCAGAGTGAGATCCTGAACAATTATTTTTTGTTTGTATTTCTTTTAAAATGCTGAGTTGGTTATAATAACTGCGACACGGTTTACCTCACGCTGGTAAATATCACAAGTTTCCAGCATTGTTCTTTGATGGACACTAGTCTTGGATGCTTCGTATTATTTCCAGTATTTTCCCGTACAGAATTCTGACTCTGTTCAATATCCTGAAGAATATTCAAATAATTATCAAGTTTATGGCAGTTTCTGTGATCAACCACAAAACCTTCTTCGAGTAGGCAAATAACATATTCAAACACCAATGTGTGACAGGGGTGCTTTTTTTCCATCACCGAGCATGAGATAATCATCATTAATGATAAAAATCGACTCTTCGTTTGAGTCAGCAGTTTCTAATCGCAGCAGCACAAGACGCTTCATAACTCTTGATCATGCGATGCGTTACAAACTTGTCCAAGACGTTTCCTTTCTCCATTTTTACAGTATACATCACTTGTCTAAACTATTTTTATGACTAGGAAAAATATGTTGAAAGCTATTATCCGAAAATCTAGCGAGATATTTTCCAGTGTGTTTTCATAGGAGATTCCACGCTATTCAACTGTTTTTTATGAAGGATATTTGGTTAGAAATATCAGTAAGAGTGACCCTGTAGTTGTTTCAAAGTTCCGAATGTACAAATTATGATCGGTTTGTTTAATTTAGATATCTATCGTACATAATGTTTTATTTGGAGACAATGAATATTGCGTTGAAATACACGAACGATACTGATGTTATTAAACGATTGCTCATTAATTGGTTCACCGTTCTGTAAGTTACTGCTCACGAGTGCAATTCATTAGCGAAATTCATGAAAGCCAACACAGTTGGAAGTTTGTGAAGATATACAATTCAGTTCAGTCGAATACTCATACGGTGGATTGTGGAATGTTAAAAACGATTATGAGGATGCTATCCCAGTTGATATGGTTGCATGATATTTTGGAAGTCTTCATGGAATGGGAGAATTGATAAGTATTTTAAAAGATTTGGACATCAAACACACGAGGTGACTCGGGTTGCAATAAATAGACCCTTGTCAGATTTTGATATAACTGGATTCGCATGTATTGAGCCATTCTGGTTTAAATTGGAAAATCTTCATCCGGTTGTCACTGTTTGATTTGGTGCTGATTTTAATAAACATGGTTGGAATACAACAGTGTTATTACGATATATGTTTGAAACAAAGTATTTATAATTGTAATCTACATTGATGGTGATTTGCCACAGCTTAATCGTTTAAGATATTAGATGAAAGTATATGTTTCGACAAACTGAAAGACAATGATGAACAGATTTCCTAATACTGCGGTTTGAGTTCCCAATAAAATACTCAGAATTGTTGAATGAAATACAGGTCGGCATTGATTCACCATGTGGTTAGTGGAGAATGCAAAAACAACACATGCTCAGTTCGTAAAAACCTGATGATTATAAACCTGTTGAGATCAATTACAAAAATAATCAAACGTCTCAAACATCATCAGCATCATTGGCATAAGATCTTATAGCCAGACATAAAATCGTTTATCTCAACGGACCTGGTTATTCTGGTAAAAAGAATTCGTGGAATTACATTATTTCGGAATATTGACATGGTTTATGCTAACTCCGACTCACAGACTCAACAGAGAGTGGAAGGAAAGAGAGGGGTTAAGGCTCATACTTATCAGAATTTCTTTCGGTGGAAGGGGGATCCATGGACGAATGGGTGAGAATATATTCTTAAGAAGCAGCAGAGAGGGTGAACAGACCACGTTTTTAAGCAAAAATAAGGCAAAAATAAGGCTTCCTACGAAATCTCATTTTAACCGAAAAAAAATAAGTTCCCATTTTAGCAAACGGAGACTTTACGATTTTTTAATCAATTTTGGTCGCAACGATGTGGTCATCACCCTCTCTGCTGCTACAAGTTAACAAAAAATAATAAGTGATTTCAACCAAATATTTGATCGAGTCTTTAGGACTTTACAAACAAACTAATCGCTAACACCTCATCTTGTAGATCAATGAAATTATTTGACTGGTCGGTGAGTCGGAAATTAATTCTCGTTAACGAATTATTATGGCATCGCATGTAGACAGGATTAATTGGGTTTTCAATAATTAGGAATCCTGGAGGAGCTGTTGATGCAAACGAATAAAGAATATATCACTGCTGAGCTTGATTTGATTGCTCTAGATTAATTTGATAGCTTCCTTCAATTGCATCACATACTAAATTGAGCGCAATCACCGTTGAAATATTCACATTATGCGGGGCAATATGCCTACCGCCACCATCTGGATCATTATTATACCTGAGGAGGACAGTTGAATCTGGTTTTTGTAGCGCCTTGATATCGGTTTTAAAAATTCTTGCTAGTTCATCAGCGTTGTATTTGGGAAACTTGAAATTACGCAGATTGTCTTCTTTGATATTGTAATCGGTTATGAATCGTTGTTTACTGTCGCTGTTGTCATTAATTATTGTTTGAATAATTAGTTCAAAGATATATTTCATGTCAGATATAAGTTGATTTATTATTTCAACGTGTTTTTGCGATTTTGTTTTCCGTAGTTGTTCTAGTTGTGTTTCATATAATTGTTTAATTTCATTAAAATAACCACGGACGTCAGTTAGCGTAAGTGAAATAGTAACAGATGAGTCGGCTGTTCTTTTAATGATAAAATCCCATTGCAATATGTCTTTGTTGGTAAATATAAATCTATCGGCGATTTTTCCTTTTCTTATATCAGATAAATTATCTCGATAACTGGGATTGATTTCATGATATGATTGTACGTCCGTGGTTAAGTCGGCGGTGGATTTTTCCGGTGGTTTTTCAGGGCATCCTAACACGAGCTGTTATAGATATCTACAATGTATCCCTCTGTGCTTATTTCGATCGACGACGAGAGCGTCGGTTGATGAAGATTAATAGCTATTTTTTTATTCTTTTCCAGTGATTGATTTCATTCTACGCTGAATTTCAGCATTGATTTGCTTAATTTGGTACGACCCAGTTGGTAACGAAACAGTTTCCCACTCTGGAGTACCATCGGGTTTATTCTTATACGAGAACACCAGTGCGTTATTGGGTTGCTGACCGCCAAATGCAACCGATCTGATATTAGGCCAGCTATGATATACTCGTAATTTTGCCAGCGCGATCTCACGCACTGGAATCGGAGAAGGGAAGTTCACACTAAATTGTGGGTTTGTTGATGTTATTGATATAATGCTTGTTCGTATCGGAGTGGTATTCTCCGCGATTCGTTGAAGCAGTTCGAGTGACATTATTGTTAACGCTGTCTTCAATTTCCAATTTCAACATCGTGGAGTTATACAACTGGGTCATCATGGAAAATTCAACATCGGATATGAACGAATTACCTATCGACAGCGAGATCAACTCGGATAATTTCGAGTATGCGTCAAATACCACCCTGTACCGAGCTGTATAATCATTGAGTTTTTTCTGAGAACACGATGATAATTTTTTAGTTATCGCGGTAGCGACTGCAGCAATTGTTGTTGCCGCGGAGATAGCAATTGGAACTGCAATCGGAGCCATCATGGTCACCGTCGACAAAATAACCCCGGCGCTGGCCATCACACCGGACACCGAATACACGGTGATGTCGATGATTGCTACTTTTTCATTTTTTCACGATAGCGCTCAGAAAGTGATTTTAAGTTCGCGGAAAATTCTTTCACGGTATCGAATCGATATCGATGCGATTGTGATACCGCCGACTCCGTCAACGGGACTATTGATTTCGTTGACTCCGTCAATGATGTCATTGTTATTTTAAACCCGCTAGTGTTTTCAATTATTCGATTGTGTACCTGGATTCATGGTCGGTGGGGGGGGGGGGGGGAAAGGGGAATACCGGATACGAATTCTAGCGTCCAGGGTAGCGACTCCCTAATCCCTGCCGCTGGCCCGTCGGATGTAGTTATATCAATTCGGATAGGGGATCTTAATCGGTCGGGTGCTGCTGGTATCATATCGTTTATATACGTCACTGTGTTAACACCGTTTATATACATAGGGATGACTCCCAAATCAAATTTACGGCGATGTATTATTGTAAATTGATAACAACCCGGTATACTACCATATTTGCTGTGAAAATATAAACTATTTTCATTTTCTCGAATCCAATCAAAGGTTCCACTGGCAACTGTGTATACGATGTTATCAACGGTTTTTAAGCTGTGTGGAATTTTTACCTTATCGAGTCGTTCGATCATTTTTGGAAAATCATTTTTGACAGCATCAACTATTGTTTTACTTTCATCGATAGCCGCTTTAATTTCAGCGAGAGTCATGACTGCCACAAGTGGGTTTCCAAAAAACTTACGGACGACGTCGTTGGTGGGTTTTTGTACCTTTTCAAAATTTTCTTTTAGTTTAAGAATATCGTCGTAAATATCGAGATAGGTTTTTTTGATTTCTTCATGTTTCAATATCCTATGATCGCGGTCTTCAAGAAATTTATACAAAAGGACGTCAAGTCCAATATTTTTTTTGCTTTGATAATCAAGGTTGAGTTGAGAATATGTCGTCGTGATATTGTAACTTTTAGAACCCTCAAAGAACTTATTAACAATTTCACTGGCGAGTTTTTGTTCGTCAATAGCGCTTTTAACTTCAGCGAGGGTTGGGCCTGTCAGAGATGTGGTTTCAGACACAGGTGTTCTCCCTAAAAATTTATCCACGATGATATTAAGTGTTGTTTTTCTCACCATAAACATATTAATATCTTTGAGAGTCATCGTAGATGTAGCCGGGACACCAAAGAAACTATTAGCGATGTAGACATTGTGAGTATGCTTGCCGATAAACTCGCTAATTTCAGCGAGAGTCATGCCAGCCACAAGCGGGGTTCCAAAAAACTTAACAATGACGTCGTTAGTGGGTTTTTGTACCTTTTCAAGATTTTCTATTAGTTTAGAAATATCGAGATAATTTGCCTTGATTTCATTTTCATTCATCATCCTTCCCGCGTCCCTGTTAAAAGAGAATAGCGATAGATAGTTTTTAATTTCAGCGAGAGTCATGCCAACCACAAGCGGGGTTCCAAAAAATTTATGTACGACATTTTTGCGAAAACTATTATAACCTCGTATAAGATCATCCAGCTCACGGCCGCGGGTGGCAATCATGCTGTCGTGGGCGGCAATCGCGTCGGTGATCGTAGACACAAGTGCGCCTGGTTTAAGTTGTCCACCGTTCGAATACAGCGCAATAGAGTTTTCAGCGGCGTCGTGTTGCCGTTTTAAAATGTCATCCAATGATACATCACTGCTTTTCAATTTACCCTGGCGATCTTGAAATACAACTATTTTTTTCGGGTCAACACTTACTAAATTTAACGTCTCAGCGATTTCATCTTCAATTATTTTTTTTACATCTTCGATATAACCCGCAGATGTTTCCGCGGTGGGTTCTAACATTGACAGAGATTGTCCCCAAATATCAATCATTATTATAAAGACTCTAGTATTTTCAATTTATTGATTCTCTAAAATTACCTTGTAATTTCCCACTGGTATATTCGTTTACAACCAGATGAGGGGGTTTCCACGGAAATCCAAAGGATTTTAATGAAATCTCCGCGAGGACATTTAATACTTCACGGCCGCATATCGGTGGATCACTTAATTGTTGTGTTGGCAGCGTGGAATAAAAAATCGGAAACTCTTTGAGTTTCATCGAAGAATTTATATACCGCATAAACTCACTTGGCGGAGCTAACCCATATGAATCAAAATAGACAATTCCACGTGGATCAATCGCGTATGCAACCCAGTGAGTTCCCGATCCATTACTGTTATCAAGATTGATGATACCGGTTTCAACGTTGTTTGGTTCATTCGGTAATTGATCTCTCATAAAAACCCCTCTAAAGTTTTTTATCGCTAGTTTTTTAGGAGCATCAATTAAATCAAAATTGGACATAGGGAGAATTGGGCTTTCAAATAATAAACCGTTCCTGGTATTCTTTTTAGACCATTTCCGCTGTACCATGAATACGGGGTTCCTGGTAGGTACAACACCTTTCCCTTTTTTTTTATATCCTTTCCCAGTTGCCTTTTTTAACGCCATCCCTGCCGCGGTCCCAACGGCTCCCAACGCAGCCGCTTTCGCCACTGCTGGAGCAGCCGCTGCAATCAATGCTGGTATTGCAGCTAACAATGGAAATATACCACCTGATTTTATCATGTTGGCGACTGCAGCTTTCGAAAATTCTATTTGAACTCCTCGCTTATTTTTCATAGCATCATTGAAATGTTTTATTTGACGATCCGTCAATGATATTTTATGTGTACCTCCGGACATCTGCGCTCGTTTCAACGTTATTGTGGTTCCACATTCTTTAGCGGATTTTGATCGCAATTTCTTGACCTGACCATCAGTCAGCTTGACACTAACAACACTATATGTCATTTTATTGTAAAACACATTTATGCTTTCAATTGATCTAATTGGAAACTCTTCAAGTTTCATTTACATATTTTCCACTGGTGCGTCAATGATTGTCACTTGTCCACCAACACCTTCTAACAACATTGATTTGTCGCTGAGAATGACAGCAACCGCTCTATAATTGACACCACCAGGATCTATACGAGCCCTAAAATGTATGTCAACGACGGATTGCCTTGTCAAATCAAGATGCTCCAGCGAAAAGTAATAAATCGGATATAGGTCTTTAAAATCAAGTTGCGATATTTGTAAGCCAGTATCAACATTTTGATCACGGGCCATAAATGACAGCATCCGATGATACACACGTGCTATATGGTTGTTTTCGTAATCAAGCTGTATATCCTCAGATGGTTCTTGTTGTCCGTTTATTCTCAGCGAAACCTCATTTACTCCTAATTGATCGAATATCATATGACTGCGTTCTTGGGAACCTAATCGATTCCGATTCTGCAGCGCTATAAATATATGACGTGGAGCTGAAACCCCTTGTTTTGATACCAAATGCCATGTAAATGTACCAGCGACATTATCATCTTTGGAATCAGTTGTTGTTGTTAGCCAATTTAGCAATGATTTACCACCTGTTTCCATAAATGAGAGTAGTCGCTCTTCTCTGGTAATTGATGGGGTCATTACTGGCATCCATGGTACCAATTTACTCAAAACAACTTTACCATCAGCGGCACCAGTACGCCAAATTGCATCATTGTCATCGCCTTTTCGTACTAATGCGATTGTGTGTTTAGCTCCATAAATAACTTTTCTAACATTTCTGCAGAGTCCAAAAATATGATGCAACGGAATCGCACATGAAAACCGTCGGCGTTGTCCTTGTAACGTTGCTACCTCGTGTTGCAAACCCTAGATTGAAATTGCGATTAATGTCTACGACATCAAAGGTACCAGCTGGTCTAGTATATCCGGCTGGTGCTGGATCAACTGCGGTATCTCGTGTTGCTTTTACCCTAGTATGATTAATGTGATCAGCGTGATTATTAATATCCTTTGCAAACATCATAGATGGACCAGCCGACCTTGTATAATCATCGGAGTATCTTGCTAGCCCGATTATTGTTGTTGCAACATCAACATCACGGTCTATTGATTCAATTTCTTTTCCATCAATGAGATATCTTGCACTTTCAAATAACGCCATTATGCCATGTTGACGAAACCAACTCGGATATTTGGATCATCTGCATATGGTGGATCATTATGAACAGCATCATTTGTTACGAGTTCTCCTTCTACTTCAATAAATGCTTCACATGGCAAAAAGTATTTACTGGCATCTTGAACTTGAAGTTCAATTCGCGATCGTAGGTCGGGTTGTATTGCATGATAGGAATAGTATTGATAATCGCGGACAGAATCATCTTTGCGCACTTGGGCTTCCATATCTAACGCCGGATCAGCTGTTCGTTTAAACATTTATAACATTACTAGTGTTTTCAATTGTGAAACTCTTTGTAATCATCGTCGTTTTTGTTTTCGTTTCAAACCACTTCCTGCTATCGCGTTCATGATAGTGCTATCTGTTAACGGTGAAGCCGGAGTCACCGAAGCAGCCAACGACGCTAGTTTTTCTTCCACTGCGCTATTTATTGCTTTGCTGATTTTTGCAGGCATCACTGTAGTTGATGGCAGCACTAATGACGAAGTCATTCCTGGTTTCTTTCGCACCAATGATGCTATTTTATCTTTCGCGGCAGAAAATGCCTTTCCGGCAAGATTTCCAACGAAATCTTCGATTTTGCTGGTCCCTTTATCACGAATAATATCAATGGCTTTCATTGATAATTGTTTAGCTAACGGCGCCACTTTTGGGGCCATTCTTGTAAATAACCCCGCAATATTGCCGAAACCATCTCCGTAATATGCTCTATAAACAGGCAATCGTGAATTCACCACGTTGACGCTCACGGGTTTATCATGGTTGTAGTGTATGATCATCTTGTTATAAAACTAGTAGTTTTTCAATTTGTGATCAATCGCTAAGATCCATGGGATTTTCATCATAACCATGGGCGTCTCTGTGATTTTCAACTAATTCAGCAATGAGTTCTCGATATACATCAATGTCTATGATACCGCCGGCAAATAATCGTCTGCAGATATCAGCTGCTTCATTAATTACTTCCGGTGAGTTATTTCCGGCTCGTTTCCCTCCGATGAGAACCTCTAACCGTGATATATCACTTAGGATGTTACCAGGACATGTCACGGTTGCGTTGAAATCTAAAGGATTTTTAATCGAATATCCGCTAGCAGTAACGTTTTTAGTTGTACCAGTTTTATCATACTCATCAATTCCCCTTCTAAATTCTTTATATCCCATTTCTCTTTTATTTAAACGGCCAATCCCTTTATTCGTTTTATACAACCAATCAACCCATTCATCTCGGCCTATTTTACTGTTTTTATACTCGTCTTTTAAAAAGTCCTTTCTGGAATGAAAGCTTTGGGCGGAAAAATCACCAAAAATCCTATAATGTTCGGGTTTAATTAATTGAAATCGTTTGATTTGTGTTATAGTTTCTTCGGGGAGTTTGTCTATAAAGGAAACACCTCTTGGGGTGACGACATCAACAGGTTGTGGATCAGGTGTGGAAACTCTTTGAGTTTCAGGTGCAGAATCATCAATATCAGCTAATCGTTCATACTCGTGTTGGGTTTTTATATCACTGGATAGCTGTTGTATCCCTGCGCGTGTTTGTTCGGTCTCTGCTGGTATCTTTTCAAGCGTATCAAGCAGCGGCGCCGTTCTCGCTCAGGAATATCTCCGTATATCGCTGCTTCAGTTAACTTTTTCACATCTTTGGTCGCACTTGTTATCGGATTAAACAGTTGTTCACTTGACACAGAAAAGTCAGTCTGTGCTTGTTGTCGTTGTTGAAGTTTCTCGCGAAGTCTGTCTCGAACCGGTATAAACTTTTTAATTGCTGCTAGCCGCTCTCGGGCTAATCTAGTTGTAAGCGATTCACCTACCATATATTGTTTGTGAACTAATTTTTCAAATGTGAAACTATCACAATTAAAAGATGAGTTATTAAATAATGTACCATCAAGCTAACGTATCCATCTTCGACAGGGTTAAACTGTACGACGCTATCCGCGAGTGTTTCAGAAATAACATCGCTGGGGGTTTCAGAATTGTAATATCTGAGAACGGCGATGAACGATTTGTGGTAAATACGCGGCAACAACAACAACTACGTGAAAATGGAGGCGTCGCGGTGATTACTTGCTACTACGACCAGATCATCCATTATGCACATAACTGCATGGGCAAGTCCAAACTGATGAATATCCTTTCAGGAGAAAATCCCATGTGAGTATTACAAAAAACGCTAAAAAAAATATTTTTTAATAAAATTTACTGAAAAGCTTATCGCTCACGTGGTTAAGATACTGGTTTTTCCTCGTTTAATATTTTTCTAAGATCACGAACCTTAGAACTAATTTCAGCTCGTTTTTGATACTCTTGGCCGAGCTTTTGACGTATTGCTTCAACGGTGCTAAATAGCGTTATAAATGCATTAATATCGTTACCGTACTAGCAAACATTGATGGACTTTTGAATTCCTTTCACGAGCCTGTACATCTTGGGTAAAACATAACGACCCTTACTAAACTGATACTCTATGTCTTCATATTCCGAGGCAATCCTGTCACAGTCGAGATCTTCAGATAATACTACCCCTCTATTTTTTAAATCTGAGATTTCAGCAATTATAGAATTTACATCTTTGATATCCATATTTTTATAGTATACTATATCTCTAATTATTAAAAAAAACAACCAAAAACACTCATTTGGCAATCCCCGCTGGCGCCCTATGACGTCAGAGAGACCCAGAGGTTAAACCCCATTTGGAAACCCCTTTCGCGTCAAATAACGTGAAAGAGACCCAGATGTTAGGACAGCACATCTTTGGAACTCCTTGGTTGCCTTCACATCCACGTAAGCCCAAGGAGACCCGAAACATACATCTCCGGCGGGAGGCCTAAGGTGACAAACGTCATCTTAGACCGCCCAGAAGATATGCTTGGGGGACGTGGGACGGCACAAGACAGCACAAACATGAAACGACGGGGCGGATTTTCTACGGCCAACCAACCAATCAAAAGCAGCCCAATTAAATTAACCCGGCTGCATGATTGTGAACAAAAGACAACCACACGCCTAGGTTAATGGCGTTGGTTAGTTTTGATCGGTCGCATTGGCCTTCGAAAGCCCCAAGCTTTATACCTTTGATATGCTATATAAGGTGACTAATACAGCAGCGTTGATTCATGGGTATGTTATTTTATTTCCTTATTACTTATTAAAGCTGTTTCACAACATTTAAATGAGACAAATATTTTAAATGAAACATTAAACAAAATAATACAGTTGTTAAATAACAACGTATATTTTCCCTGTTCTAATTCTCTAGACAAAATGCATTATCGATTAAATCACAAAGAGCTGTATACAAGGAATTTTAACCACGCCCACCTACTTCAATGAATGGGAAACATTTCCTGCTCGTTCCGACTGAGCGAACATAGGTAATACTGGATTATAAAGAACGTCTGTACTGAAAGTGTATTTAGATGGTCTAAATAAATACAACTGTTTAAATAAATGCAGTTTTAGCCAAAGCGACAATAAAAGGTTTTAGAAATTGAAAATACAACTCTAACGAAACTCATGTATTATATACTCCATTACAGTCACGTGGGCGCACACACGTCAAATATAGCTCTCTACAGGTAATAGCAGACGACAAATTCCTTTGACGTCATAATACAAGGGAACTTAGTAGGTAAATGTTATGAGTTGTTGCGGATTTATCCATAAAGGATTTATCTCCCTTGAATCGTTTCAGGTGTATACGAATTTTACTTTATGACCATTTGTTTTCGACAGAGCAGTTTTAATTATATTTTCTGCAACAAATCGTATTGAAGTCCCACAAATGTCAAAGTATCTACTGGCTTCATTTATCGACTGAAAGCTTCTCTCTTCATTATTTTCTAAATCAAACGATTTGACCCCCCTAAGGCGTTTTGCATGTTTGCCAGTTCCACCTAATTTTGAATTCCGACTTTGTGAGACGGCTTGAAGATTCTCAAGACAATTATCAGTCTTCACGCCATTTATGTGATCAGTCACAAATCCGTCTTCGATTAATCCGTTATGACATTCAAAAATAATTCTGTGACAGTAATATGTTTTATTTCTAGCACTAAACAACAATTACCCCATATTATTCAGATATCCAACCGGTTTGTTTAGTCTTCGGTGCCTGACAACACCATCACTGGAGGCTTCGTAATTAACAAGCACTGGATGGGGTCTGAAATCTTGGCTCATTTGTATAATAATACTACTTGTCTAATGTATTATTTGCTTTAATTATAAGGCTATCAATGTAGTCTTGAGGGTTTTTTATGATTTTGTCATCGTTAGGGTCAATGACGGTATTTTGTATTCGTTTGTCATAGTAGCGTTTAAGTTCCCTGTAACGTTTGCCGCCACAAGCAAGACACAACTGCGATTTTCCCCTTACCCCAACCCCACATCGGAGGCATGGGAGAGGACCGAAAGAACCGTTGCGAATGCTTTGTAAATGATACCCACAGAATTCGCTTCTGCATGATTTGTTACACGGGGTTGTTGATACAATCATTAACCACTTGCAGTGATTCATTATACTATATTTTTCTATTTAAATACTTGTTTTAATTATAATATGGAGGAGTTCAAGAGATTATCGAAAATTAAGCCCTGGAAAAATACTAAATTCATTGATTATAACATGGAGGAGTTCAAGAGATTATCGAAAATTAAGCCTTGGAGAAATACTAAATTCATTGATTATAACATGGAGGAGTTCAAGAGATTATCGAAAATTAAGCCTTGGAGAAATACTAAATTCAATCTAGATAAGGAGTTCAACAGATTATCGAAAATTAAGCCTTGGAGAAATACTAAATTCAATCTCGATAGAGTCTCTGATACACCAAAACGTCTAATCGGTGATAGAACTATACTAGGTAAAATCAGGGAGTGTTTTAATGAATTCTAACGAGACGGTGCAGCATACTGTTGGTCGACATTTCGAATTATTGATGAAGATGTCAATGTACCCAACATCGATGCTACTATGAACGATGAAAGAGCAGGTGAGATAATTTCACACCTTGGCCCGCCAAGGAGCTGGAAATCCAAGGGTGTAAAATCCAAAGGGGAAATTAAAAGAATTTTATCAAGGAAAATCAAAGATTTTCAACAAAGCAATTCCCAACAGAAGTATTTTTTCAGAATAAAATTCATTATCGAAGTCGAAGGCAAATGGATTATCAGGGATAAATTTGAACCAATTCTCAAGGATAAAAAAACTGTCATTGTAAGTAGAGATTCCAAACCAGGAATTCTAACTGGAATTGACAAACCATACTACGAAAGATCTTATCCCGTAACAGCAATTGTTTATGGGTTTTATCCGTTAAATGATAAACCCGATATCGCAAAACTAGCTCCTATGAAATATTCTAGTTCACTGAATTGTGTAGCAACACGGGTAATGGAACACTTCACAAATGCATCCCGAGGAAATAAACTAACTGATCTGTGACGTAGGAAAATAACCGAATGGGAACTGACAGTGAAACAACACGGTGCAAAGATTTCTGATATAGCTAAATTAGGAGCATCATTAAAATTCCCAATATCAGTAACGACAATAACCGGAGAAGTATTATACGAACCGAAATATCAATCGCGAGGAGCTCCAATTAAAATTATCGATCATAACAAACACGCGTGGACACCTGCAGTAACAATATTTCCACGAGAACGAACCGTGAGATATATCCCCCCCCCCCCCCGGAATTCATCGGGGATGTTTTGTATAATGAGAAATTATTCGATGCTATTCACACGCTGTGTAAAGATGATCCTGTGTCAGTGTGGTTACTTAGAAGTGATGAAGATCCCGAAATAGGATTTGATCAATTTGTAAGACCAAATGGTGAATTATATCGCGTTGAAGAATTAGATAACAGAATGAGAAAAATCGCTAGTGATTTTTCACCGGAGAGTTCCCATGAAAAACTATTAACGGATAGTTTTACTATTCCATCAGTGGTAGCTCACTTCGCAAGAGAAAAAAACTCATGGCGTCCAACACAAAGTGATTTTCTCGAGGACGTTAAATTGAGTTGCATCGAATTTGGTCATGGAGGACTGTGGAATACAAAATACCATCGTGGCGGTATGATTTCAATTGATATATCTGGGTGTTATCCTGGAAGTTTCCTCGGATATGGAGAATGTAGTAACTATTTTAAGCGATTTGGACACCCCACGCATGAAATGACTCATGTTGAGATTAATGGTACATTGCCTGATTTTGATTTAACTGGATTCGCTCGTGTGATATCATTCGAATTCGCTACAGGGTTACATCCGTGTAGTTATCTTTGGCTTGGTAGACATATATCTGAAAAGGCCTGGATGCCAATAGTGTTACTACGATATATGATTGATTGTGGTATGCTAATATCGTTGATTGTTTCCGAAGCTATTATATGCTATCGAGCTCAGAAAGAAGTTTGGCTACCACAACCCGATCTAGATCGTATAATTAACGAACAGCGAAAACAGTTTCCAGATGGAAATTCTTCGAATGGAAAATCGGAGATTTTCAATGAAGAACAAATCATGAATTGGTCTAAGAAAATATTTGAAATTAAAAAAGAACAAGCAAAAAATTTTGGACGAAGAATAATCGGTAAATTTACCCAGGGTAGAAGATAAGACAATGCAAAATATTCTTAGCGGTTGATCATAGACAGCGCTAAATACGATTTTTTTGTAACGGATTTAACGAAACAGGGAAAACTTGTAAATCGTAAAGACGCTTTCCTATCCGATGGAAGACGATTAGGTACAATTGTTACCTATTGTGATGGATATATTAAACAATATACGCATTTGAGAAGTTCTATGCTAGCTTATGCTTCTATCAATTTATTTTCGATGATAAATAGATTTCCTAATACCGCAGTTAGAGTAGCCACTGATTCTATTTATATCCACGAGAAATACAAATCAGATGTAGCTAAATTCACAGATCCAGAGGCAAATTGGGGATGTTAGAGATTTAAAAAAGAAACGCTACATGAGTATTTTGAATCGGCAGATGTTACCATGGATGGAAAGTATTTAAAGCGTGATGAGATTCAATCCGAATTTTCTAATGCACCACCAGTATCTGATCCAATATGTATATACAAGACAGTTTATTTAAACGGTTGTGGTGGGTCAGGAAAGACAACTCGTGCAATTGAATTATTCCGTGGGAAAAATCCAACGGATTTCACAAACATGATTGTCCTAACACCTACTCACAGACTCGCCAGAGAGATGAAACAACGAGGGGTAAATGCCTGTACTTATCATAGTTTCTTTCGATGGAAAGGCGATGAATGGACTCCTGATCGAATGGGCGATAAATTCATTCCTGAAATCATAATTTGGGATGAAATATGCACAGTATCGTTGAAAGTATTACAAACATTTCTTGAGTGGTTGTTAAACAAAAACACAAAAGTCGTCATGTGCGGTGATCACGGTCAACCACCACCATTTGTCGGTGCATCCCCACATGAATGGCTAAAGGGTTTTGTATACTATTATGAAGAAATTACCACTGATTATAGATCACTTGATGAACAATTACGCGAGTTCAAAGCGCTAATTAGATTACAGCCGGATAAAATCCAATGTGAAATAGCGCGTGAAATAATTTCAGAAACTCCCATGAATGATTTTTGGGAAACGTGGAGACCAAACGATTTGATAATTGCAAGTAGAAAAATAGTCAGAAACACGCTTCAGATGAAGTTATTTGAATTGCATAAAGAAAAATTTGCAACACTTCCAGTACCCTTGTGTTATAGACCTTCGGATACACGAAAACAGGATATAGAAGTTGATATTCCAGGACAAAGTGAAAAACAAATTCTCGTATTAAATGATATTATGCTGGTTGATATCAGCGTCGTTGAAGATGCATTGCGTGCTAATAAATCCCCATGGACGCTAGGATACGCAGCGACGATACATTCTTCTCAGGGATTGACTATATCGGATACAATTGTTTGGATGGTGGATAATCACATCGAATGGTCGAATTTAGTATATCTTGCAGTATCCAGAGTACGAAAAATAAATCAGCTTCGAAGAATTGTCCTGACAGAGTCAGGCGATGATGACACTACAATGGATGATGCTAGCATCGTTGATGTTAAAATTATTGATAAAAAAACTCTCTGGTTACAAACAACAAGACAAAAAAAAAAACAACGAGAATTTGACATTGATGCTGAATTAATAATCACTTTGAAGCAACAACAAAATAATCACTGCACGAGTTGCAATTGTATAATGCGTTGGCAGTATTCGGATAAAGATTCTCGCCAATTTACCGTAGACAGAAAAAATAACAGTCTCGGTCATATCAGAAACAATGTGATGTTGACTTGTCTTGAGTGCAACAGACGCCGGGGCTAGTTAAGACCCTGCGGAGGCAATTGAGTATCGTCAGGAATCACTTGTAATTGTTCGCGTGTAAAACCCCGCTGAGGGGCAGTTAAATCCAATTTATAGATTGGAGGTCTACCAGTTGATCGTGTTATAGTAGATATCTTGTGTGCAGTAACACTCCAAATAGGATCAGTAGCCCTTTTTCTGCCACCTTCAAGCTCTCCTGGTTCGTATAAATATCTCACGGTGACATTACTACCAAGAATTGGTTGAGAAACGCTATCCCGCTGTGGTTGTGGTATATAATTTTTTTTAATCGCGTTGATAGGTTTCATGTTGATTGTTCTAGTAATCTCGTTATTTAGCACTGCAACTATCCCTGGTTATCTTTTGACCCATTCACGGGATCTTTTATCCTGAATAAACTCCTTCGCGTATTGATATCCAAAAAACCGCTCTGCAAGAGTCCGATTAAATCGTTCAACAATTGCCTGATCACGATGTAGTGCACTATGTCCTCGTCTGATGGCGACATTGTGATGTTTCATCGCTGATAAAACAGCGCCTTGAAATTCCTTGCCAGGATCAACTTGTAACAGATTTGGCCAGCGTAGTGGGCCTCGTCGATAAACCTTTTCAAATGCAGAAGCAACTTCAGGTGATGATTTTGTTTTTAGCGGTTTTGCTTTTTTATATCGACTCGCAACGTCAACTACGGTTAGCGCGTATTTGTAACCGTTGTCATGTGGTAAAAACAATAAATCAGCTTGATGAACTTCATTGGGTCCGGTAACATGAAAATGCGAGAAATTGATTTGTTTAGGACGCGGTAGATAAATTTGCCATATAGCCTGTTTGGATAACCAATTAGCCGCAGTAGCCTTTTTCACTTTTGCGGCGCTGGCGAGTTTATTGATTGCTGCTTTACCCTTCCAGTATCCTCTCGGAGAATAATAAATAGATTCCATATTATTAATTACCAGCGCCCATCATCAATTTGCCTTTCATAGCTGATTTTACCAACCACGAAGCCAATTTTTCTTTCAAAGATTTATCAGGAACAGCATTTAACGCATGAATTAATTTCACATCCGCGAGATGCCTGTTTTGCAGATTGCTGCTTTTATATGCAACATCATGAGCATGACACGCCTTATCAATAGCGTTTATCGGATACTCGACGGGTCGGGGTTGATTTGGATCATCAAGTCTGATATCTAATCGTGTTCCTGGACCACAGTAGCTATATCCTGGAAGGTGCTTTTCTCCGGGGTACTTTGCCCATGGGGTTCCAGGGAGCTTTGCCAATTTGGCTGCGATATCACCTCCTCGTTTTTTTTTAAAACATCTCCGAATTGTAAAATCTTTGATTTTGTAGAAACAAATATAAATTTTTTTATACCACATGTTGCACATCTACCAGTTAGTGCTGATCTGTTATTTTTAGTTGTAATCGTCGTCACATCATTTGTGTTAGTACGCGTTTTACACTTCACACAATATAGATCCATAATTTATGTATAGAGATATGAATATAATTGATTTTTCAGCGACTAAAACAAGAGAACCAGTTAAGCATCATGCAGCGCTTCCAAACTCTATCCGCGCAATTATAATAGGGCCATCTGGATCCGGCAAGACGCAATTGTTGCTCAATTTAATAGTGAGATGGATGAAGTGGGATAAGTTGTATTTAGTTGCTCCTAGCGTAGATGATCAGCGTTGCTATGAAGTGTTAAAGGATTTTAACGAGAATGCATCAGAAATTAAGGGTGAGAACGCCATTGATTTTATAACTGATATTGACGAGGCACCATCCGTGGATGACCTTGATGGGAGCATTAACAATTTAGTCGTATACGACGATGTGATGTAAGACAATCAAAAAAACCCAGCTAGAATATTTTCCCGAGGCAGGCATAAAAACACCGACGTGATAAATGTCACTCAACGCTACACTCAGATTCCAAAAGTGATCAGAGATAACTGTAATATTCTTGCTGTGTTTAACGGCGTTGATACACATACGTTACGAAATATTTGGCAGACATGGTGTTCCGATATGGACTTCAATCAATTTAAAAATTTCTTTAGTAACGCTCAGTCGACCCCGCACGGATTTATAACAATAAATTTACATGATCCTCGGACACGATATCGTATCGGACTCGATCAAATATTTGGTTGAAATCACTTATTATTTTTTGTTAACTTGTAGCAGCAGAGAGGGTGATGACCACATCGTTGCGACCAAAATTGATTAAAAAATCGTAAAGTCTCCGTTTGCTAAAATGGAAACTTATTTTTTTTCGGTTAAAATGAGATTTCGTAGGAAGCCTTATTTTTGCTTGAAAACGTGGTCTGTTCACCCTCTCTGCTGCTTATGATCTTTATATGCATGGTATCCGTGGACGTGTTAAAATGTTACTTGAATGAGTACTGACTCGGAATACTGTTGTTATCATGTGTAGTAACATACAGAATGACATAAATACCTTAGATTACCCCCATCACCCATTCTGACATAGGACCCTCAGTATCATACTGTATAAAAGTGAAGGTAAATAACTTCCAAGTACTTGGTTCCAGCTATGATCCTCGATTTCCTTCTGCTATTTCCGTCTTGAATGGTACACGACCATACTATATGGCTTGTGCTACTCCTGATTCATTTTTCGATCCATGAAGCAATCCCGGCCTTTTCTACTTTCTACTTTGTAACTTAAGTTACGAGCTTTGAAACGTGCACATTTCGCGAAAGTTAAATCTTGGGACAAGTGTATGCAAATATTTCGCCATTGACATGTGTGCACCACAGTGTACATGTTTTGAAAACGAGAGTCGCTTGTATTGAATGTGTATGTAGTGAAGAAGGCAATGTCTAATTATTCCACGGAACAGGATTCCTAAAGTTGAATCGAGTTAATGGTAAGTCAAAACTTACTTTTCCATCTACCATTGTATTGTAATTAATGAAGTAATGTATCGTAGATTCGCAAACATTGTTCAAGTAGCTCTTTTCAACAGTTGTCACATGAGTACGCACTTTTCAAAATTTTGCTATATTCGCGAAAAGCGCAAGTTTCGAATACCGTATCTTCAGTTTGGTACTTAAACGAAATATGTCTGTATACACTATTAGACCATTAAAACAAAGACTTACCGTTTCGATGCATCTTATCATTCCATCCATCAGTACTATTGAACTCATTGCCTGAAATCCTTCTAAATCCGCCTATTGACCAGTTACATGAATCTTTTTCGAAGTCACAATCGACTGAAAAATAATATATAATATTGAATAAGGACATTTTTATTATAAGCATCAAATATCACAATTATCAATACTTAGATAAATTACAAATTTGTCAGCAAAACACATTACACATATTGAAATCTTTGGCACAAAAGAGAACATTCGCAACATTCATAACAGGTATGACAATGATCTTCGCCATGACATGTTTTAACATAAAAGTGTGTGTGTGTGTGTGTGTGTGTGTGTGTGTGAGAGAGAGAGAGAGAGAGAGAGAGAGAGAGAGAGAGAGAGAGAGGAAACAACACTTATTTGAAAGAGATAATAAGAGTGTTTGTAGGTACTAAAATACTTCACCTAATGTTTAGTTTGAAAACGCAATTAATGCATTGAGTTTAGATTTTATTTGTCCAGTCAATCAGTAAATAAAGAAAAGAAGTAAGGCACATTATGCCATATTATTTGATTTTATTAAAGTAACCATAGTAATGAATATCGTTGTTGTGCTCGTAACGCATAGGGTAAGAATTATTTCTACAAGGTCGAACATGGTAAGTGACTATGGAATTTACTGTATATTTAATTGTTTCAACTTTCATTCGCGTTAGAAAGAAATATTATATTTTGTCGGCTGAAATGAATACACTAGGTATATCTCCTGAAATACAGTATAATACAAGTAACAAACTTAATGTGAAAAGATATCAGCTTTAGCTAGACCCATTTGACTCTCTCTCTCTCTCTCTCTCTCTCTCTCTCTCTCTCTCTCTCTCTCTCTCTCTCTCTCACACACACACACACACACACACACACACACACACACACACACACATATATATATATATATATTCACCTGGATTTGCGTAAGCAGATATGAATCCTGCAAAAAGAATGAGATGCATCCATAGTTTCATCATTTTCTTCATCATAGTTCAGCTGAGCATTATACTCTACATGTTTACAGACCGTATTTTCCGTTATGGTGTGACACACAATGTCCCACTTGTATGTAATGCAGTGTGAATAAAGGAAAGCTGCACATTTCCGGATGTGGAGCACTTGTTCTCTATTATTCTTATAAAATGACAGATTTGAAAGAGAGATAGATGAATTAAAAGTCTAAAGGTTAACATGTGCAACACATTTGAATACCACTGGATATTACTGGTGCAGAATTGCCCATTGGTTGTCTTTGAATTAAGTCGTTTGTATCCAGAAATGGTTCTTCGCGTCTGTTAGTTTCGGAAAGTATTCACCATATCTGGAAGATAATTTGAAAGTTGCTTAAGGCTTCATTCAATACAATCAATATTAACGGACATGTTAAACTAGAATATATATATATATATATATATATATATATATATATATATATATATATATATATATATACTTAATACTCGGGTCTGTGAGTTACAACCCTGCACGTATTATCTCACAACGCCCATACACTCTCTTCTAAGAGTATATCTCCAGAACAACAATTCACCTAGACACTGATATAAGCATTTGTGCGTGGATTACTTCAATAATACTTAAAAAATAATTTGTGTTCAGCGTAACATCCCACTGTTGACTGAGTGGCCGTGTTCGCTATAGCACATGATGCCACAGTGCTATACATCACTATATCTATCACATGGCAGGCATCGTATAGATATGACAGAAAAGTTTTAAAAGCTACTTTTAGAACCTAACACAGACACACACACACACACACACACACACAAACACACACGCACACACACACAAACGCATATGTCTGCGTGAGTTGTAGTCTGCCAGACACATGCAAATATTTAGAAGCCCCTAGCATCTCTTCCTTTTATAGTTCTTCTCTAGTCTTCTCATGTGCTTTCTCCGCAAGAGATTCAACCACCTTTTAATATATATATATATATATATATATATATATATATATATATATATATATATATATATATATATATATATATATATATATATATATATATAATATATGTATAGTATGTACGCTGTATCAATGATATACCACGAGATGTATAAATTTTTCATTAAAAGGAAACGAGGCTTGCCCGAGTTTCCTTTTAATGAAAAATTTATACAACGAGTGGTATATCAATGATACAGCGTACATACTATACATATATTTTATTTATATCACATACAAATACAAATATTTGCAAGTTGGAGTTACGATGTGCTCCTGATATATTGCTTGAGTAAATGACCTCCTCACAACCAAGTGGCTGTCTGCTACAAAATCTAGTTCTACGATTTTTCTTGTTATTCACAATCACATATTCAAATTGATAAGTTGATTGTTTTCTTTTTCATTTTCTTTTTTTATTTGCATTTATTAAATCAATATAAGACACACGCATTATTTAAACATAAAATATGTTGTTGTGTTGTTTTTTTTTAATGAAGAAAATAGTGCACTGAAAACACGGTGATCTTATTATAGACTATGCATGAACCGTCATTAACCTACTGTCGTATGGAAATTCGCGTGGAATATAAACGAATTGGAATCACGAACCAACAAGAGGTAATTAAAATATTTTAATATATTGACAGTTCAGCTAAGTCATCATTTTGATTTAATTAGCGATTCTACAGACTAAACATCTCTCTTCTCTCTCTCTCTCTCTCTCTCTCTCTCTCTCTCTCTCTCTCTCTCTCTCTCTCTCTCTCTCTCTCTCTCTCTCTCTCTCTCTCTCTCTCTCTGTACGTCTTGACTAACATTGCCATCATTCATAGGTCCAGAGACATCGTCGTATGACACAAGCAAAAATCCACAACGCTTGTATTTTCGTGTATTTTTGCTCCAGATGGGGGGGGGGGGGGCGGGGCTGGCGACCATTTGGACAGTTTTATATTTAATTATTAATACTCGATTAAAACGGGTTTCAGAAACAACAACAATGGCTTAAAACGCAATACAGTATGTGCGCATCGTAACCGACAAATTTAACATGTAGGCCTTGTGTGTCGTCTGACGATTGCAACTATGTATCATTGATATTATGAATACTATAGATAAAGCCCAAGGAAAGCGTAAGCATAAGTTTACGAGGAAACAGAGTACTGTGGGTTACTTGGTACAAGTTCAGCTTTAATGTTTTCGTCCAGCGCAATATGTTTCTCTCTCACTCTAGATTTGTGCTTATTTTGCATGAGAGGGGGAGAGGAAAAAGACAGGATTCCGATGAAATTGTGTACCATTTTAATATTTAGAAAACAGGGACTATTAATATTTGTGTCGTTAATTTCATGTCATTTATGATTAATGAATGAGTAGAAATTCTTCATAGAGCTATAGGCCTACGGTAGAAAGAATGTTTATATATTCGTATTATTGCGCTATGGGCGGATCACTATTTGATATACCAATAGTATTGGTATATAGATTTGCTTTATACCAACACTTTAAATGCCATGTTATTTTTAATGTATGTGGTATAAATATATATATATATATATATATATATATATATATATATATATATATATATATATATATATATATATATATATATATATATATATATATATATATATATATATGTATGTATATATTATAACAAGACATTCAAACTGTCAAAATCGCCTAATCCAATCTTAAGCAGCCTTTAAATTCATTTTAATCAAATAATGCAAACCTTTATATTACTAATATCTTCTTAAGCATTGAAAACACGTCGAGAATTTATAAAGTTTGAGCCTTTGTCTGCGTGTTTGTTTGCGAATATTTAAGAATATTATAATTCGCTGAAAGGAATTTCGCATAGAGATGGATTATTGGTCAGTGAGTTGGATATGTCACGTCCTTTAAGCTGCTGTATATAAATTAACCCTGTATATGCTCTATTTTCCTACATTGAATACATGCCTCTTATTTACATAATATAGGGTCCTGCTATCTATAACATACACAGCGTGTAACATATATTCAAACATTTCTAGTAAGGATTTCCATTGCAAACGACAATTGTAACGTTTGTTTCATTTCCATTCTTTAGACGGTAATATTATGTTGTCACATGTCTCCTTGCCCGTCTGTATATCTTGCATATTATCCACTCATAACCATCGTGTTAAAGGTCACCAAACAGGGTACGTCCGTTGTGTGTTGATGATATGTTTGCGTCTGTAATTTAGATTGAACAATTCCCACCCAATGTTACTGGCAGGGATCATCCCTGGACGTGAGTTTAATGTTAGACATGCAAGAATTGTCATTGAAGTGAAATAATTGTATAATCTGTGACCAACATTTATATCTGCAATAATATCAGGATGGCAAGTAATGGAGACAACGAAATTAGAATTCCGACCACTACGGGAGAGGATAGGGTCAGAGAGGAACTATGGTTAAAGAAACCTTATTTTTCCTGGAATTAGCTCCAATTACTCCAATTACTCTTGTAAACGTTTTCTGCAATGACGCGGAGGCAGTTACTGTCGTCTTGCAGTTACCCAGGGCAACGACAGCAACTGCTTAGATATTGGTTTTATTTAAGTACATGTTACACAAGAGGTGATTATTACAACAATGAATTTGTTTCCTTTGTTTTTAATATAAACTTTTCTGTTTAAGGTGAATTTTTAATTAAAAACATCCGCATCTTTATTCGCTGATATGATACATTTATATTACATCGTTCTCGACAAAACGCATTTAAAAGTATGATCCTCAAGAAATTGAGGAAAGTATTACCTATGCTTGAGTAGTGACGTGTAACCTTTTGTTAATTCAAAACGTCTACTTCGGATAGTTAATTAGAATACATATCCTGAAAGAAACGGATTTTACGCGGAGCACTATGTTATAGCAAAAGAACGTCAGACCATCGACATGTGCCCTCAAACGCTGGTTCAGAAGCCGACCTGCAAAGCACCTCATGCACAAGGTTTGGTCTCACCATCACTAACAAGAAGGCCTTCATCAGCCGGCTACTGGAAAGCCCTCTGTTAAACCTAACATCACCGTCAACGGCCAAAAATTCAACATAGTGAACCGCTTCACCTACCTTGACAGCAGACTGTCACACAGCGTCGTTCGTGACGACACGGTGAACCATCACATTGCCAGAGCCAGCGAAACTTATTTTGGCAGACTGTATATCAGCGTCTGGAACAGAAGAGACATCAGCATCCAGACGAAACAAATGTATACAAGGCAGTTGTGCTCCCCATTCTAAGCATTATAAACGTATACGATGAACCACATTCACAGGATCCAATAGAATACTCATCATCAAGTTGCAGGACAAGGTTCCAGACACTGAGGTACTCGCTAAAGCAGGTGTCTCCAGCATCCACACCATCCTGATGCAGGATCAGGATCGGAGCAGGTCTGGAGAAAAACTAGACTTGTTACAGTGACCCACTCCGTGCTTTTCTAGCACTCCATCCTAGGTCTCGTCATCACAGCCTCCTTTTACATTGAAATCGCAAAGAATGAGGGGGTTATTTGCCTTTGGAACGTCAGCAATGACGGAGGAAATAACGTGACCATCACTTCATCTGGTTGGAGCATAGCAATTAATGATGGTAAGGTGCTTTCTTCCAGACAAGAGGGATGGGGTCCCGAGTGGACGTCACTGCCATCTCACCATTATCTGCGTGGGTTAGAGTATCAGATTTGGCTAATGTTGTTTTGTGAGAAAACTGACCAGTAGCTTTTCTCGTGGGTCAATGTTTATTCTGGACTTTTTCCTCTATCATTAATACTGGCCGCCATGTATAGCCTATTGTGTGCTGAAAAATGGGGTTAAACCATGCAACAACTACAACTACAACCAGACACTAGAGAGAATTTCATGATCACGAGTCTCACGAGTCTCACGTTTACTCACTTAAGAGATCCATCCAGTTTGCCAATGAGTGCTCCCTTCACTGCAGTGCCGATGCCGGCCTCAATTAAATCTTTACTGCCCTGGCCGCTACAAAGGAAAGTGCATCCGGTGCCCCTTTTACAAGCCGGGTCTCAATCAAGGCAACAATGTCTACATCGTATCTTGCGAGTTCCTGTCATATTAACGCGGGTCACTTCTGAGGTCTTACCTCATCGTCTCTGTCCAGTACGGTGGGGATAATTCAATGAGACAAGTATTAGAGGAGCAATCCTCATTTTATTTTTTGTATTTTGACCGTTGAAGAGGGGTCCACGCCAGCCTTGGTATATTGGAAAGAGAAGTTTATAGCAATCAATGTTTAGGCGCCTTTTCCCGCCCCTTTCTCGAGCCAAAGAGGTGAGCAGTACATTCCTGAAGAAAGCTTCTCAGTCGCTCAGCGGGCTGCCGGATTCCACTGCTGATCTATGTTAGTGGTGAACGACCTTAATGACCTGATCCGCCTTTGTGCAGGCTTACTGCTACGTCTGACAGTGTACCCACACATGCCGCTTCATCGCTTGCCTGTCGCCACAGGACTTTAGTGGCTGATCCAATGGGATGGGTAGATGACAACAATGACTTGCGAGGTGACTATGTTTTAAGTGATAAAGAGTTACTCAGCTCGTCTACTTCACTCTCTCGCCCAAAACCATATGGTTTCTGCAGCACTACAACGTCGAGATGGTCAGAGACAGAGTTGGATGCAGTGGATGACCAGGACGTCATACGCGTCTCGTCGTGCTCATAGCGCTCCACGTTTCATTGCTTGGAATCGTCTTTAAGCCCGATGACCAGCTGGTGGTTCCTCCGCACAGGCTGCCGACTCCAGTCTTCACACGCTAGGTAGACAGAGCCTAGGTCACCGAGGGTTGAAGACGCGTTGGCTACCCTGAACCTGGTTTAGTCGGCCAGTCGAGGCCATTTTCCAGGACGTGGTCGATGTGCATGCCTGAAATCCTATGTGGGCACATGTGAGATCTCAGTACCATGTGGGGAACAAAGGTTGGCGAGATACACCGGAAGGACTGCTTAGCCAGCCAGAAGTTAGTGTTTTGATCAGAATGACTTCAGTTGTATCATCATTCATCTGCAGATTGTTACATGTCACCCATGATTTCACATCATAAATGCACCTTTCTACTACTCGGATGGTAGCAGCAACATCAGTTGGGTGGCTAGATTTGTGTATTTGTGTGTCATTAGCCTACAATTGGCGAGACACTGGGTGATGATCTATGACACTTGAGAGCGGCTGTGTGTATATAATTGAAGAAAACAGGGCCCTGATCAGACCCCTGTGGTAAACCACAACATATATCATCTAGGCTGGAGTCTATTTAATGTGTAGATACATGTTGTGTCCTGTTGACTAAGTAGGACTTGAACCATAGTAAAGCTGTACTGTGAATGCTTAATACGTGCTGGAGAGGGTGAAGTAGTATATCATGGTCTATTGTGTCAAATGCTGAAGACAAATCAATAAGGGTGAGGACTGTAATCGTTCCGCAATCCAACGCAGAGAGAATGTCATTGACTACTTTTAGAAGAGTAATTTCAGTACTGTGGCAAGGGCGATATGCAGCCTGTACATTGCTTAAAATTCAGATGAGATACAAGATGGGTTAGAACAACATTTTCTAATATTTTTTATATGCACGGGATTTTTTAATAATTCCGGCAGTTCTTTAAATCTTTATGTTCGAGTGTTGGTTTCTTCAGCAGAGATTTTACAATAGCAGTATTGAAAAATGATGGGAATTCCCCCGATGAGAGAGATATTAATAACATAACATAGTGAAGGAATTCTTGGATCAATTTCACATGACTTTATTGTTGGAAATGGACCAAGTTCACATGACTTTGGTGCACTCTTCTTACTGATTGTACATACTACATTTATAGATAAAGGTTGAAATTCTGCTAACGATTGTTGTCGCTTAAATTCCGTATCGCAGCTTTATGATGACGACGAGTGAAATGTAATTGTCAAACCAGAACCTTGCGCTACCATTAATGACGCTTACCCTATACCAAGCAGGACAGAGGATATTAAATATCAGACCTCGGATGCGTGTAATGGCAGCCAACACCGATCAAACAGCTTATTACAAAGCACTAATCAATTCCAAGTGAATATTAAACCCGTGTAGCATTTCTTGCCTGCCTGTCAATCATTTCATATAGTAATATTTCTTCCCAAACAGTAATCGAGTTGGCGTCACGTAGAGGGCAATCGAGACCAATGAAACAACAACGACTGTACTAATTTGTTCAAAGAGGTAAATGTACCTGGGCCGCACGTAATGACGCTGGTGACCCATGAAACAATATCCTCGTTATTGCAGAAAGAATTGCAAACAGTACGATGCCGCTAATGATTGTATAGTTAACATCAATAATTGTTGTTAATTAATGTTGCAACTGCCGAATATTATACGTTGTTATGTAACAATAAAGATATTTGTTTTAATAGCTGATGAGTAAGACCTATTAACCATTTAAATATTAACAATCAGCAAACAAAAATGATGTGTATGGGATAACGAGGAAATGATATAGGAAAGCAAGTATTGTGCTTATTGAGATAAGACATTCTTTTTCCGATAGCATGCTGGCAGGGAAACCAGGCATGACTATATTTCGACAGTGATCGAAAGTCACACATTGCTATCATCAGATAATAATGTGTTCAACATCTGTCATAAACTGATAAACAAGGGTGTGTCCGTTTCAACTGCGTTTAAATCTGATACAAAATATTTGTTTGATATATCATCATATTCAATAACTCGTTTAAACCAGTTTGAAGCTGTTCATGTATAACTGGTGTTGTTCAATCTCTGACAGGTTCCATAGAAAAAGGGCTACACTAATATTCTTCTTCCACCTTATATGTTTTGTGAAAGTTGAATACATTTACATTTATTCATTTGAACGGCTTTATAACTTTATAAGTGACGCTGCTACTTCGATACATAAACTAAATCCTTTTGTTCACATAATCATGCAGCACATACATCAATGTTGTGAAGTTGTTCAAGGCTGAATTTTCTGTGCATCACTGATTGTATTATTTAAGGTAACATTCACCCAGTAACGAAATATATCTAAAAATTTGATTTGTCCCAAGCTTTAGAGAGTCATGTTCATACAATACTATCAAAGTTTGCAAATATATGAGTGTTTAATAACAGATGTACCCAAACCACGGACCGCGGGCAACTTGTGGCTCGTCAACTCTCAGAAAGTGGCTCGCGAGGACTCTATACTTACTATAATGTATTTTAATAATTTCAAAAAATGCATTGACGTTCACATAACTAAATAATAACTAGACGAAAGTTGCAATAATACGCGATCAATGGAATTCTAGAGTATAGAATGTTATTGTTTGGTTGAGTACCCAGAGCTCAGTCGGCGTTCGATAAGTCACTATGCACGTGGTTGTTGTGTTCACTGCGGAAGAAATAGAAAAGCCTTCGCTTAAAAATGCTGCTAGAATGCTGGGCGATATCAAGTGTGAGAAAAAATGTGATCAGATTCCTTTTTCTCATAATACTATGGCTAGGCGAGTTGAATAGTTGGCTCGTGATGTTCATCGTCAAGTAGCAGCACATGTCAAAAATTGTAAAACAAAATCATTGGCAATGGACGAGTCTAGGACTTGAGTCGATGCTTGCGATTAACAACGAAATAGATGTGTTTGAAACTGTGACGGTGTGTGTAGAGAAAAACAACAACGAATGGATGAAATTAGATAGTGTATGCATCAAGGGTGCTTTGGTCTTGACGGGTAAACTATCTAGATTTCTGGCATTATTGGAACAGTTTCTTGACCGCATCAACTTAAAATATCATTGCATCATTCACCAGAAAGCACTGCGTGGAAGGACATTAAATCTGAAACAATGCATGGATGTTGTTCTGAGATGTGTAAAGAAAATTGGAAGCAAGGCGATTATCAGGCGTTAGTTCGGACGGTTTATATCAGACCTGAAAGGGTAATACGGTAGGCTACTGATACACGGCTACGTCAAATGGCTGTCTAAATGGAAAGAACTGTCACGTTTCTGGGCACTGAAAAATAGTGTTTATCTGTTTTTGTTTGAAATAGATAAATTACCTACAGAACAGGAATGTATGCATAATTATGACTGGCTTCATGATCTTGAATATTTGGTGGAAATCCTATCTCATTTAAACATTTATAGTGCGAGGCTTCAGAGAAATGACAAACTGTTCACAAAAATATTTGTGCGAGCACATTTTTGCATTTAAAATGAAACTGCACCTGTTTATCAGACAGCTGAAAGAATGGACTTAAGAGACGTTTCCAACTCTGGCGACACTTGTGGTGGAAACGAAATGTGACCTGTTACAGTACAAGGTTAAAGTGGAAAGTCTTCTAAATATCTTTCAGTCGAGATTTCAAGAGTTCACAACAGAAGCGGATAATGTTGCCCTGTTTATAAATCCGTTCGTATTTCCGAATGCCAAGATATGCCAATTATACCAAAACCATGAGCACGATTTAATTGATTTGAAATACAAATATGCACTGAGATGGAACTTCCTGAAGATGCTGCTTTAGCCTGAGCTGCTCATACGACCTCATTTTGGTGACTATTGTCTGTCGAACAATTTGAACACTTGCGCTCATTTGCACAGAGATATATTTGTCGTTTTGGTTCGACTTATAGATGCGAGCTGTCATTTTCCGCAATGACAGTTATTTAAAAAAGCATCGTTCCAGACTCACTGGCAGTAACCTAGCTGCTCTTTTGACTTTGGAAACGACATCTGAACTTTCAGTAACTGGTTGTGAAGAACAGTTGCAACAGTAAATTAATTATATTAATATCGGTTTTCGAACCTAATTTAATATTGTTTAAAGAAGAACATTTGATTTAAAAAACGAAAATGAATTTAGTGTAGGTCTGACATTTTCTGCTTTTATAATTTGAGAATTTGATTGCTGAAAGTTATTCAATTTAAGAATGATATTGCAAGACTTTACAATTTTATAGACATTAATAAACATTTTTCATTTTATAACGCTACGGCCCGCTTAATTACCGAAAATAGTAGTTATGGCCCTTTATTTGAAAAATTATGAACCACTGATCTATGACAAAGATTTAATGTTAAATCGTTTGTTACAGATTTATCAGGGGCCCGGAGTGGCCGAGTGGTCTAAAGCACTTTCCGTTACGGACCACTGCCATCTCACCTCTGTCTGCGTGGGTTCGAGTTTAAGATTCTACGGAGCCCCTTAAGGGACATGGGTAAAAAAATTGTTTCGTTTAATCAAAGTACTATTTCGTTATTTCGAAATAGCGTTTGGTTATTTTGAATTAGTGTTTCGTTTCAACGAAATATCATTTTGAAATCATGAAATAGTATTTAGTAATAACGAGTATTTCGCTTAAACGAAATCGTATTTCGAAATTACGAAATGACATTTCGAAATAACGAAATAGATTTCGATTGAACAAAATACAAATAGTTTCATCCATGTCACTTAAATTGTTATTTGATTAGCGAAGTATTTACTTTCTCTAATGCCAAGACGTTCTTCAAACGTTCATAGTAATCGTTTTGTGATTTCAAGAGATGTATTTTTAATATATTTCTGTCGGACACTTTGTGGCAATAAATCGTGATCGACCAGGTACGTTAGAAGGCCTTATGATATTTAGGCCCTTGTCTAGCAAATTTGCAATTTGACCGTCCAGACCCATTAACAGTCGACCGCCTGGTCACATTCACCATCATCATCAGTCTATTGACCTAGTGTGATCGTCGAGGCACTGTGATGCTGAACATCTGACCAGCTCCCTCCAGTTGTCTCGATCATGTGTCAATGCCTGTGTCTCCGCCAAACCTTCCTGGTCCATTCTATGATATTGGCAGTACACATTTTTTCCTGTCTACCTCTCCTTATGCCACCCTGAACGCTGCCATGTAGTGCTGATGTGGATAGACTGTTGGCTTTAATGACATGGCCATATCATTTCAGCTTTCCCTTTCTGCCGGTGGTGAATTCTGCCGTCAGGGTCCAAGCCTCACATGAATACAAAACGATTGAGATGACTAGTGCACTCAATAGCCTCAATTTAGTTTTCAGACATATATTCTCTCAACAGATAGGTCTTATATTTAACATAGCTGCTGTTGTTGGTGCTGCTCGTGACAAAATATCTGCTTTTGATCCCTCTTCGGTGTTCATAGAACCAAGATATTTGAACTGATTCACTGTTTCCAATCCCTGTCCTCTGACTTTAGTTTTGGCTGAGAATTGTTTGCCACTGATTGTCATCAGCTGTGTCATCTCAGCGATTGTCTCCATGTCTAATCTAGAAGACGTTTCATTCAGGTTCTTCACTCAGATGGAAAGCACGTCTCCAATGCCTGACAGCCCATTTATGTCATCCGGAAGGCTAAGGTTGGTGATGTTACACCCTCCAGTGCTGACTGTCCCACAGTGGTTTTCCAGGGTTTCTTTCATGATGCACTCGTAGTAGATGTTATACAACAACTACCCCACCTAACATTGAGCAATCACTGCAATGGTATCATTGGCGTACATCTGCTTGATGGTATTGGTCAAATTTGATCCTATGTTATAATTCGTCATTGTGGCCCACAATGCCTAATGCCACACTGTGTTAAGGCCTTTGTGAAATCTATCATAAATGTCTTGTTGATGTTGCGAGTAGTTTTCACACAGAACCCTGAGATTGAATAATTACAATGTTGTCTTTCTTCCACTCCATAACCCTGCCTGTTCTTCAGCAATTCATGCTGCTGATTGTGAGTTTATTTAATTCAATATGATTTTCAGCATCACCTTACTGGAATGGATGTTCAAACTGATATTTCTGTAATTGTGGCACAGCTGGATATTGTCTTTATGGGGATTGTTATAATCAGTGACTGTGTCCACTGTGTTGCCCATTCACCTGTCTGTCATATCTTGTTGCAGATTTGTATTAGTAGCTCTATCACTGGTCCCCCAAATTATTGGTACCCTCAGCTGGCAAGTTGTCTACTATAGCTGCCTTCTCATTAGTCAGTGCTCGTCTTGCTAACTCCATATCGTCCTTGACAATGGAAAAAAATCATAATTTGTAGAGTTTGATGTTTGTAGAGATCTTTGCACTATTCAGTCAATGTCACTCGCTTCTGTGAGGCAGTTTTGTATTGAATGGTACTGACTCTTGGTTGCTTCTGTCTGGCGAGGTCTTTTACAACTTGGAATGCCGATTTGATGTTATACTTCATGCGACTGCCCCAATTTATGTACACTTTTGTCAAATCCAATCTTTGTTTGCTTTCTTTACTTTTTTTGTCTAACATTCGTGTTGTGGCTTGGAATGACTTGCAGATGTTGCGGTCCTTCAGTTATTAAAGGTTGAATATAAGCCTGATGCTATTTGGATTGTTAATTTTACAAAGCCTCACTCGTGATCACTTTCAACATCAACACCTGTAAACATCCTTGTGTTTGCTCTTTTGGTGCCAGATGGGTAATGGTTTGAACCAGTATGCATTCGATCTGGTTATGATGGGTTACATTTGGTGCGTGCCATGTACAGCATAGTGACGCTTTATGTTGACCCAGAATGTTGGCGAGTACCCAGATATTGCAGCTTGCGAACTCGAGCAGCCGTCTTCCTCTTTAATTGGTAAGCTCAATGCAAGGAGTTTCACAGTGAGCATCCTTGTCTTTAACAGCATCTTTGCCAACTTTGGCATTCCAGTCTCCATGGATGGTCTTTTCAACTGAGTATGTTTAAAATACTTTGGATTTTGTTGTAAGACTTCTTTATTTTTTCATCATCATAAACTGGGATAATTGTGATGTTAAAAGGAGATGCTTTTAGGCCAATGGGGATTGTTCCGCTATATATGTGGCGACATTCAAGCACAGATCATTTGATGGTTTTGTTTCCAAGGAAGCCAACTCCATGTATGGACTTGTGAAACTCTCCACTAAAGTATAATATATGCCCATCTTCAGTTTGGTGTTACATTAGTGGTTTACATCTGACTTCAAAGAATCCCAGAATATGCCATGTCTAGTGTTCCATCACATCTGTCAACTCTTGGAGTCTTCCAATTTGCGCCAGAGTTCTAATGTTCCACGTGGCGTTAGCTTTGGTGTTTCTCGCTCTTGATTTTTTGCAACGCACAAGTAGCATACTTGTCACCTTGTTGACCCAGGAGACGACGAATCCGGTATAGTAACTTCAGTTTTGTCCAGCATTATCAGTCTGTCTTCGACAAAAGACATCTGGCGGAGCCCATACCTCTCCAATACAAGGAGCTGTCATCGTACAGCTTCATTAGGGTTTCTACTTTGGATTTTCTTTTAGGGTTTACTCCCTTAGCCTTTCATTAACCAAAGCCATCCTGCAAGGCGGTAGGAGACTCGTGTATAGGCGACTTGCGTCCATTTCCCAAGCAGATAAATGATCTGTTACTGCCCATAACATGGTCCAATCAAAGGTCGATAACTCCGTTTCATAACATATATGCTTCGATGTCATCGATCATACTCGAAATGTTTTTATTTTAAATCACATTTTCCATTATATGATTTAAATTTGTCATGAAAAAAAACCCAAAAACATTGGCAAGTGTAAAATAGTACTAATTTAATTAATCAAAATAGAAGTTTACGACGTTTTTACTTTCCCTTAGCTACGATTTCCCACCTAGAAAGGACGACATCCGGAAATGACGTACATTCATCACCAAAAGACGAAATACATATTTCTTGCTGTCGAAAAATAAAATTAATATTTGAATAAGGAACATTTATATAAGACTATCATATATGTTAATTTACTGTTCGGCCTTATATCGATATGCGTGAACGATACGCTAGATTGTGTCGATTACAAAACTGTTTCATTGTTTCAATTTATTTTCAAAATTTCCGTTAGTACAGGTAAAAAGGAATAAATGCTGGTTTCCCTATATCGGTTGTGTTTATTCCACACCCAGGCGTCTCTTTCTTTGCTATATGTTGTAATCATGATTGCTACAAACGCTCATTGATGTGCTAAGGGTAAGTAGTATAAACATAAATAACTTACTATAATAATACGTTTGTAACACATAGACAATTAATGTATTTTCAAATAATGACTTTTATTTGCGAGATACCATCGTATAGTTTACCTTGATACAAAACAATATTAGTCATTTGACACTTTATAACGCATCATACGTGAATGGGAGGTCGCTTCAAGCAGTTGAGTGACATTCCGGTATCATTTGCGATTTTGTTATCTGACATATGTGACTCACACTTCAGTAATGATACCGACGATATCTGGCGTTTGTTATATATATATATATATATATATATATATATATATATATATATATATATATATATATATATATATATATATAATATATACGGAGTTCATGGATATATTTTTCTTTAGAAAATTTCGAATGAATAAAAATAGAATGAATGAATGACAATGCTACTGCATTAAGACATTCTTTGCCTGCATTATCCTGTAGCAAATGTGGCCATCGCATGCAACCACGCTGATACATTTGTTCAAACACAGCTGCAATCTCAGTTGCTGATTTAGTTGATAGCAGCTCTGCGTCCTTTTATATGCTGACAAAGTCGTCAACCATTAGCGCATATTTGCATTTGCATGAACGCAATAAAAATCGATATAATTATCATATTAGTACATCATGGATGTCATTCATTTTCTGCAGCGCTGGATCCTGTACCAGCTAAACATATTTCTGAAATGCCAAACTTAAGTTGAGCAACTATCATCGATTTGTCTGTCTCTGACAAATCCAGCTGCTGCATGATAATGAGATGGCCCCAATGGGATAAACTGTATATGGTACACAATCTGTAGATGAACCGCGTTGCTATAACGTTGTTCATAAAGACTTCAACAAAAATGAACCTGAACCACAATGGCATTATTGACTTTATAAGCGACTTCTATGATAAACCATCGGTTGACGATCGTGATGGCAGCATTAACAACCTTGAAGTGCTATAGTCAACGCAAATACAAATCCAGCCCGAATATTTTCAAAAAGGCAGGCACAAAATCCAAAACGTGATGTCTGAGGTATACCGTCAGTAGCAGAGAGCAGGAACAGTGGTGGTCAAGGGTCTCCAAATATTGTTACAATACCACGACAACGACTGGTAACAGTGTAGAATAGTCTGATCTTTATTCGGACGCAACATGCCAACGCAGGCATCAATGTAATGATAACACATTGACGTAAAATCAGATTTTAAACACGGACGCCTCTGTATGCGTGGTATGTTCATACCCACACTACTCATAGAGTCAAACGATTGAATAATTTATGAAAACTGCTACTGGACATTTCTTAATTATTCGGGATAAAATAAATGCTTCCATCGCCCATGATCAAGAAATAATTACAAAACTCTAACAACACTATAAACAGATACGCAAATATAAATATAACATCCTCTAAGTTTATAACAATATCATGTTTTATAGAAAATCTTGTACGGATTATCTGAAACTAATAACTGTATTGAAAACAGTATCTCACATTCTTTAAAAGCGTGCACCTCTCATTCTGTCAAATAGCACTTATAAACGTTTTAGATCATTGAATAGCATGTTCATGGAAATTAGCTGCTAAAACTTGATCAGAACCTGGTAAACACTTTGGAAAGAAAGTATAACCGTGAATGATGGTGTCTTGTTACTATCGAACTTACACCTGTGCGCTGCTGTTGGGTTTTATTCAGGTTGCATGGGCTGAAAGGAGTACTGTTTTAGGACGGGGAACTTACCTCCAAATTGGATAGGTCTCACAACAAGCAAAAGGAACGATTTTTCTAATATGTTCATATGTTCATAAACGTTATGAACATATGCTTTATACATCGTCTTTATGCTGTTGTTAATTGGCCTCTGTTAACATCACGTTCTGCATATTAGCAAATACAATATTCCGCTAAAATGGAAACTAAATGTTGTTACAAAATGCACAGCGAGGTGGCGGACCACACAGACAGCACACACACACACAAACACACACACACACACACACACACACACTCACACACACACACACACACACACACACACACACACACACACACACACATATACACGCGCGCTCAAGCAATTTCCATGTTGTATCTTGCGATTTCCGTTCATATTAGGACGGTTCTCTACTATGGCCCTTCCGTATCGTCTCTGTACATTAAGATGCGTGCATCCTCGTGTTCGTGTTTGTATTTTGACCGCTGAAGTATGGTCCCCGCCAGCGGATGTATGCTGGCTTGGGAAGCTTATAGCAGGCAATGTTTATGACACCTTATTCGTGCCCTTTCCTCACGCCAGGTAGATGAACAGTGCATTCCTGAAGAAGGCTGTTCAGTCCTAGTTTCCCTAGACTTACTGGTTTGAAAGGTTACGCTTGGAGTGGGCAGTTCGTGTCGAGTGTCAACGGAACGAACATTATCCTTTCTGGTCAAACCTGGTCGTCTTTGTAGTATATCGTACCGGTCGGGGTCCGAGTAAAAACTCGAAGATTTAGAGCTCAACCCCAAAGGGGTAGCCATGGATATACCCGGTTTCTTCCGAACATGTTTCATGGGGACTAGACTATAAGATAGCTAGTTAAAGGGCAAACGCAAATTACGATGAAATGTACACGTCGATATTGAACATAGACCCTCTCTCCATTATAAACAGGTATATCTAAATTCGGGATTGATATGACCTGATATACATCATTGGACCAAATAGCACACTTAAAGAAATTTCTTAAAAGATTATAATCCGTATCTACGCTATGCCAGGTCTGATGAATACCGCGTGAAAATATTCTAGCTGGATTTGATTGTTTTTTACGCAGCAGCACATCATCATATACTACTAAATTGTTAATACTTCCATCAATATCATCAACATTCGGTGCTTCATCAATATCAGTGATAAAATTAATAATTTCATCACCGTCTTCATTTATAGTCCATGCATTTTCTTTAAAATCTTTTAGCACATCGTAAGATCATTGATCATCTGCAGATGGTGCTGTCAGATATAATATATCCCATTTTAACCACCTCATTATCAGATTGAGTAACAGTTGTGTCTTTCTACTTCCAGATGGACCTTTGCTAATCATTCTGATAGAATTTGGTAGAGCTGCATGGTGTTTAATAGATTCTCGTTCTCTTGTTGCCGAAAAGTCAGTTACATAAATGATACAAAATTAAAATAATATGGATCTTTATTGTGTTAAATGTAGATCGCGTACCCCTACAGGTGATCTAACAACAGTTATAAAAAAACATGATAGGTCAGCGGTTACAGGTGAGTGTGAAAAGTACGGTACAAATTTCATCACCGTCTTCATTTATAGTCGATGCATTTTCTTTAAAATCTTTTAGCACATCGTAAGATCATTGATCATCTGCAGATGGTGCTGTCAGATATAATATATCCCATTTTAACCACCTCATTATCAGATTGAGTAACAGTTGTGTCTTTCTACTTCCAGATGGACCTTTGCTAATCATTCTGATAGAATTTGGTAGAGCTGCATGGTGTTTAACAGATTCTCGTTCTCTTGTTGCCGGAAAGTCAGTTACATAAATGATACAAAATTAAAATAATATGGATCTATCTTGTGTTAAATGTAGATCGCGTACCCCTACAGGTGATCTAACAACAGTTATAAAAAAACATGATAGGTCAGCGGTTACAGGTGAGTGTGAAAAGTACGGTACAAATTTCATCACCGTCTTCATTTATAGTCGATGCATTTTCTTTAAAATCTTTTAGCACATCGTAAGATCATTGGTCATCTGCAGATGGTGCTGTCAGATATAATATATCCCATTTTAACCACCTCATTATCAGATTGAGTAACAGTTGTGTCTTTCTACTTCCAGATGGACCTTTGCTAATCATTCTGATAGAATTTGGTAGAGCTGCATGGTGTTTAACAGATTCTCGTTCTCTTGTTGCCGAAAAGTCAGTTACATAAATGATACAAAATTAAAATAATATGGATCTATATTGTGTTAAATGTAGATCGCGTACCCCTACAGGTGATCTAACAACAGTTATAAAAAACATGATAGGTCAGCGGTTACAGGTGAGTGTGAAAAGTACGGTACAAATTTCATCACCGTCTTCATTTATAATCGATGCATTTTCTTTAAAATCTTTTAGCACATCGTAAGATCATTGATCATCTGCAGATGGTGCTGTCAGATAAAATATATCCCATTTTAACCACCTCATTATCAGATTGAGTAACAGTTGTGTCTTTCTACTTCCAGATGGACCTTTGCTAATCATTCTGATAAAATTTGGTAGAGCTGCATGGTGTTTAACAGATTCTCGTTCTCTTGTTGCCGGAAAGTCAGTTACATAAATGATACAAAATTAAAATAATATGGATCTATATTGTGTTAAATGTAGATCGCGTACCCCTACAGGTGATCTAACAACAGTTATAAAAAAAAATGATTTGTCAGCGGTTACAGGTGAGTGTGAAAAGTACGGTACAAAGAAATGTAAATTTATCTCAGGTACTAAATCGATATTGAAAAGAAGAAAAAACTAGGTGATATTGTAGCAAAAGGAATACAATCACCAGGAAATCCGTAGACTAAATATCCAGGCGAAAAACATCTTCCAGGATATAATTACTGCGGTCCTGCAACTCGACTTGATATTAGACTTGATAATCAGAATCAACCAAAACCCGGCGAGTATCCGATAAATACAATTGATCCAACTTGTCACGCTCATGATGTGTTTTATAAAGTTAACAATCTGCAGCATAGACATATTGAATTTGATTCATGCGCTAACTTCTATTTTAAAACAAATCTTTTAAGGAATCATTAGCAACTAGTTAGTAAGATCTGCGATGAAGGGTAAACTGGTATTAGGTGCTGGTAATTAGTATTATTATAGAATCCTTTATTATACTCTAGGAGGATACTGGAGAGGGAAATCAGTAATTAATAAATTAGCCCAGTCTGCAGGTGTCATACGTTCTCCTGCAGCAGGTTGGTTATCACGACAAGCAATATATCAAATTTATTACAGCCTAAACGAATTCAATTCGCACATTTTGATGTTCATGTTCCAAATGAAGTTCATCTGGCGGATATTTTATTCTTACCATATGCACGTAATACCCGAGGATACAAAATTACCACCACGATCACTTACTTAGCACCTCGACGTCTCTTACACTCAAGACAGGTCAGCATCACATTGTCTCGTGTATGACTCAGACTAATATCCTTCCTATCAATGGTAAATTGTCTTGGATGTTTATCTGAATACTGCCATATTATTATACAATTACAGCTCGCACAGTGGTTATTCTGCTGTTGTTTCAGCATCATTATAAATTAAGCATTTATATCAAAGTTGCGATTATTGTTTTGTCACTTTGTTTATAAATAGAAGTTTTGTTTCCTTACTATATCATCGCTAACAATTTCGTTGCTTGTGTCAGCAAAATTTGAAATAACCCTCCGTAGTTGACCACTCGATACGATCATCAATAATCCAAACAACTGTCTCAGAGATAGTTAACCCCTGAGATGAATGTATCGTCTTTGCGTATCCTTGCGTCCATGGAGATTTACAGTGCTGATATCAACTAAAACAACATCTGTTTCTTTGATTTTCCGGTCTATCAACGTTAATTTTATGTCGTCGTGTATCAGCTTGTCTATAACATAATGTTACGGGTAATTCGGAAAACTTCACCTTATGTATTTCAATTGATTGATGTTGAAGGTTATCACGAACTATCTTTCTATTTGCAACTATCAAATCGTTTGGTCTCCATTTATCAAAATAATTACTTATGGAAGTTTCTGAAATTTTTTCACGCATTATTCCACACTAAATTTTATCTGACTGTAATCTGATTAATTTCTTGAACTCGCTTAATTCCGGATCGTGCGCTCTATGATCAGTATTAATTTTTTCATAATAATCTACAAAAAATTTTAACCAATCGTGGGGAGATTTTAGAACAAATGGCAGAGGTTGATCATGATCGTCATACATTTTCAGAGCTGTATGTTTGAATTATATCCAATCAAGAAAAATTTATAATATCCAGCAATACTCTGCATATCTAATCCCAAATTATTATTCTGGGTATATATTTCTGACCCATCCTCGAATGAGTCCATACGTCATCTTTATACCGAACGAAGCTATGATAAGTATATTATTTCACAATTCTCTCTTTCATTTCTCGTGCAAGTCAATGTGTAGGAATTAAGACAACTAAATCTGAATTCTGTCTAAATAATTAAATAACACAAGCTGTCTTTCGGCATCCGCCTTGTCTTTTTAAATAAACAGTCTTATATCTACATGCTGGATCGGAATAAGATGGCGCCGTTGGCATTTGTCGAGTCGATATATCTGATCAATACATATCCGCGATTTAAACATCTGCGGATTATAACGTTTCTTGTTTATTATCCATGATCACCACTTAGCACCAGCGTTTGTAAAACGGGAAAATTATTCTGTATACTTGCTGTTGAGATAAAATGAATCCGTTGCAACTGTAACTGTGGCGTCATCGAATCTATATATCATTGATAGCAAGTTTATAGAAACACAAGCGAGCATAGATGATCTTAGATTCTTAGATGTGTGTACTGAGGAGAGACGACATCGATATAAGCAACAATTATTCTTAACTTTTCCCCGTCAGACAAGTAAGCATTCTTTCTACTTACAAATATATTCTCGCTGTTGCATCTGCGATTATAAAATCGTATTCAGCATCATCTAAAATTAGTTGTGAATAATGTTGCTTATGATCATATAAGCACCACCCTGAGTAAATTTACCGATTATTCTTCTACCGAGATCTTTTGCGGTGTTTTACGTCTGCATCCAAACATCTCCCTTGATTGTTTAATAATATAATCTTCAAAAAGATCAGGAAAATCTTCTTTGTAATTGTTAATAATCTTATCAAATCTAAGATCAGGTTGTGGTAATCAAACTTCAGTCTGCGCGTGATATGATATAGTTGCCAAAATGGAGATAACTCTGCCGTGGATGTGTAAAAGTAAATGAAGTTCCCTCCCTTGACATATATTATCCAGAAAATTTATTTATTTTAAAATCTTGTTTTTTTGTAATCCGAAAATAACCGTATTATTCAAAAGTAACAATATTATTTTCTTGGTAATCAAACAAAAAAGATTTATTCAAAAGTAACAATATAATAATTTTATAAATATCTACTTGTTAGGTTAGAACCATCGCGCATACGTAGTGTGGCTGATTCTTGTGGTGTGTTCGAATCTCGTAGCATGTATGTTACCGGCAGTACCTATAATATGGTTTTTACTATATAAAGTAGGGGCGCCAGCCCAAAATCGTTTCATGTATACCACTCCCATCACGTTCAGACAACGTGATGAGTGCGTTTTGCACGATCCCGTGGTTTGATATGTGCGTGTGTTTGTGTGTGTGTGGGGGGGTATACATGACATTGAAAGGAATTTGTGACGCCCCCTATTAAACAGTATCGTGAGTGTATCAGTCCTAAATCACACTGAAGGTTAACCCCACAGGGACATTCAGAAAGAATGGCCAGCCAAAAGAAACGGTCACAGGGTTGAAAAAGACAAAAGTCTCAAAAAGACAAAAGTCTCACAGAAGTCTAAAAAAGACACAGATAGACTCTATCAAAGACACAAAGGCCAATAAAGGGACCCGACCGGTGAATATTAACATATATGAAAACATTAACTATGTAATTTCGGCTAATCCAAAATTTGAAAAATGAAGTTATACAATTATCTGATAAACTAAATCCTGAAACATTCATTCTGATTTCGAATATTTACAAGGGCTTAAATCTTGAGATAGATATACTCTACCATCAGAGTATAAATTCGTTCAGCGAACTGCAGCAAGCAGTCTACTTATCGTTAGCGGATGATATAGAATTAAAGAAATTCTTTAACACAGCAGAACAAATAAGATCAGAATTATCAAAAGAATATGAAACAAGAAAAATTATTAATACACGTGAACGAGAGTTACAAAGGACGATAGATACATTTTATTATTATTCTGAATCAGATATATTTTATTATTATTCTGAATCAGAAACATTTGTTCAATCAGAAGAAAAATCGTATGGGGTTATTACTAGTGAAAATAATGAAAATCGTCCGCGGTGCAAATTCAGATAGGGTATTTTGTCCGATTCGCAAATTCTGTATAGGTATTTACTAGTAGAAATAATGAAAATTGTCCAAATTGCAAATTCTGAGTAATGAAAATCGTCCGAATCAGAAATATTTTGTATTGCAAATCCTGATAGGGTATCTACTAGTAAAAATAACGAATATCGTCCGATTTGTAAATTTTGATAGGGTATTTACTACTACAACTAATGAAAATTGTCCGAATTGCAAATTCTGATAGAGTATTTGGCAGTAAAATTAATAAAAATCGTCCGATTTTCAAGTTCAGATAGAGTATTTACTACTAAAAATAATGAAATTCCTATCAAAAACAGAAAAAATATAATATTACTATTTTTTTTTTTGTTAGATCATTAAGATTTTATATAAAGACTCAGTTGTAAATTCTCTCTCGATAAATCAATTAAGTTGAAGTTCTGGTCCGTAAGTTTGAGATTCATTCGTGTTACTAGTGAATTATGAAATCGGATATTTACCGGATTAACAATCTCTTGCACGATTAAAATTCCAGGGGATACTCGAGGGGTGAATGTATAGAGAATATATACCTGCTGTGCCTGATTTGATATTTCTGTGTTTATCCGATAACTTCCATAAATTGCATCACATACAAGATTAACCGCGATTACAGATATTATATTTACTGTTCCCGGTGATATGTGTCAACCACCACCAATCATTGTTGTATCTAAGGATATTATCCAAATGATTCATTTTTCTCCATGCGGTAAATATTCGAGGAAAGTTCTCGTTAATAATATCATTGGTGGATTTCTTTAGTTCATCTGCGTTATACCCAGGAAATTAAAAATTTCGTAGTTCAGCTTCTGGTATCTTGTATGTGTCTAAAACACTTTGTTTATCATCGTCTTCTCTTCCCTGATTAATTATTATCTGAATTACTCGTCTGTTGATATATTCCACATCAGATACAACCTGGTTTAATATTTCTATTTGTTTAATGATTTCGCTGCGTGAACTTGCTATATCAAAAAGATGTTCTTGGAAACTTTGGAAACTGCAGTTTTTCTAGTAGTCGCTTATGCTCTTGATTAATAATTTGAATATATTCAATAAATTTACTTAGATGAAGAATCACATCTTTAGTTTTGCCTCCATCAATCTCCCAACGCCTAAACTTCTACCACACCGAGTCATCACTGATGAAAAAATAACTACCCAATCTTACAGTTTTCGAGCAAGTAAGTGATCTTTGTATGATGAGGTAATGTCATGATGTAATTGTCTATCCGTAATGAAATCAGATTTGTTTTGTTCTGGTATTGGTGGTGGTGCCTGAGGAGCAACTTCAGGCCATCCTAGCACTGTTCGTATCAATGATTGATAAATATCCAAGACATAGTAATGCGAATGTATCTCTTTTGCGGATGATAATGTTGTTTCATAGACAGTTTTAGCGATTTTTGATTATTTTCTTGTAATGGTTATAATTCTACACTGGAATTCATTATTGATGTGTTCGATTCATAACTTCCTTTTGAAACAGAAACAACCTTTCAATCGGGAGTTGCATCCTATTTATTTTTAGTTGCAAATAACAGTGAATTATTTGACTGTTGACCCACGAATGATTTTGACCAGATATTTGTTCAACTGTAATATACTCATAATTGAGCAAGTGAAATATCTTTTACAGGAAATGCAGTTGGAAGGTTGATATTAAATTCAGGGTTGGTGGACGTTATTGAGATCATTGCTGTTCTTGCCCGGTTTGTATTCGTAACGATTTGTTGCAGTAGTTCTAGCGACATTATTATTATTATTTTCGAAATTAGACGTAGTTGCCTTGTCGCAAATCTTAATCATCGCTGAGAACTCGATATTTTTTCGTCGTTATGGCAGTTTGATAATAATGATGATATTTGGGAATATGCAGCAGTCGAGGTATGGAACGTAATGATATACTCGTGTAGTTTATTCTGACAACATGTATATATTTTTTTAGCAATTATGTTAAGAACACCGGCTATTGCTGATGTCGTTGATACACAAATTGTTAAACTGTAGATGATGTCAACGTTACTATTGATAGCGATACACCAGCGGACGCAATAACAGATATAACCGAATGCACAATTATGTCAACTACTACAACATGTCTGTGACATTTTTATACTTTTATTGTGTACTCGTGAAGGAGATTTTTTTGTAGGTTAGTTTGTAATTCACGTACTTGATTGTATCTATACCGTTGGACTTCATTATATTATTTATTTAAATTAATTACAAATTATACATGCCATGTGAGTGTTACGAAATACCCGATATGGCATAGAGGGTACACCATACTCCTCTAAGTGAGTTGTCCTGTACAGCGAGTCGCACGTGCCGCGCATATAATGAAGGTTTCGCGCGAATCACTTTTTACAAGTACAGCATACTACTATATAAGTATAGTGCAGGTCATTTTAAGACGCAGTGGACTTTAGAGCAGACCTCTAAACGTTTCATTTGTCGGGAATTAGAGCCAAAAAGTTGGGTGAGTCAAATGCGTTCTTTTTGGTTAATGTTTCAGTTAAATGTTCAGTTTCGTAATAGCACGTTCGTTTTATTATGTATTGCGTTAATTCGTTTTATTATTTGGAAAACTGTCCATTTTTATATTCAGCTCGTCGGTCAACGAGTGAATAGATGAGTATTCCAGTACAATGTTAACCGGTGGAGTGGAAACGGGCAAACATGAACTACTGTCGCACCGAAAGGAAGTGCAGGGTTAACGTCCGTAGTTTTAGTTTATTGACTATTTTATGTAAGACACGAATAGCGTGTTTATAGTCAATTGAACCCTATGTTTTGATTTATTGACTATTTTGTGTGAGACACGAATAGCGTGTTTAGTGAATTGAATGGTATATTTTGTTTTATTGACTATTTTGTGTGTGACACGAATAGCGTGTTTATAGTCAATTGGACCATATGTTTTCATTTATTGATTGTTTTGTGTGAGATACGAATATCGTGTCTATAGTCAATGCAATGCTACGTTTTGTATATTGGATACAGACATTTAGTACAGTAGTGGATGACTACAGACATATAGTACAGTAGTGGATGACTACAGACATTTAGTACGGTAGTAGATTCATTTGTGTATTGCGGTCTCATTATATATATTGTATTATATTATATTGTTTATTAAGTTTTTAGAAGCTTGTTACTTTCTCTCTTTCTATGTTACTGTTTATTCGAGCCTAAGCACGTAACAGTATCATCAAGTACAGCTACTGGTGGTATCTATATATCTATATATCTATATATATAGATATATAGATATATATTATATAGATATAGACGTCATCTGCTTCTTTCAAAAGCATGACGTTATGTTAATGACGTAATTGTTTATAACTTTATAGACGTCATCAGTTTCTTTCAAATAAAGTTTGTGCCTGAAGAAGCATCAATGCGAAACTAGTCGCACAAGTTTATCGGCGTTTGTGTTGTTTTTTTATCCCCTATATATATATATATATATATATATATATATATATATATATATATATATATATATATATATATATATATATATATATATACAGAGAGAGAGATATAGAGATATAGATATATAGATAGATATATATTATATAGATATAGATATATAGATATATATTATATAGATATAGATATATAGATATATATTATATAGATATAGATATATAGATATATATTATATATATATTATATAGATATAGATATAGATATATAGATATATATTATATAGATATAGATATATAGATATAGATATATAGATATAGATATATAGATATATATTATATAGATATATATATTAGATATAGATATATATATCATGTTGATTTTTAATATAATTTTTATTTAACCGAACGTGTTTATTTCTTTTAAAACCCTGCCTAGTCTCAAAGGGTCGGCTCAACAACGTTACAGTGAGCGACGCTGATTATAAACCACTACTGATGGGGGCTATTCTAAATGTTTCAGTGGATCCTTTTTCTATTATTGCACTTGTATTATGAACACCAGTAGCTGTACTTGATGATACTGTTACGTGCTTAGGCTCGAATAAACAGTAACATAGAAAGAGAGAAAGTAACAAGCTTCTAAAAACTTAATAAACAATTTATTAAACAATTTATTGAATACAAATATTTTCCAGAATAGACAAATAAACTTACGGTTTTAAGAATCAATTCCAAAATTAATCCAAAAAGAATTTAAAGTATAATGCCCTAGTGAAATTTCAAAAGTCCTGGTCATAAAATGTCCTAAATCATTCCCATTTCGAATCTTTGTGAAGTATCCAAGATGGGAGACTATGTCACGTGATGAAATCAGTTCTGGTCTTATTAAAATCAATGAGCACAAATGTTTTCCAGATAAATAACACAATAAATCCTCTTGATCTAAACGAATTGTAATAATTTCCAGTACAAGGTAATTTAAGATAACTCACAATACACAACATTAATATTCTAACCGCCCAGAATCTACTGAACAGCTCGCTCCCTCAATACAATTTATATATCTGCTTTTACGTAAACAGGGAAGGGGTCACATGATCTTCTAGAATCTTTAGAACAAAAATTCACAAAGTCATGTACACACATGAGAATCAGTTATGTTTACTCTCAAGAACTAAAAATAATAGATGTTGACAACAAAGCTTCATAATGTCCATGGAGTCAGCCAATCATTTTAAAAGCTTGTTTATAACTCTGAAACCAGGCCGGAAATGAGGTCAACATCTGGTGTTTACTTGTAAAGGTCATCCCACTTTAAAAACAATATCTCCCAATTTTAAACTTAAAATGTCAAATTTGAATCTGTCAAACAATTAAAAAAAAATGACTTAAATCATATATACGTAATAATACATCGTAACTGCGAAATCGCCGTTAATCGATAGCTACCTCTAACACATGTGGTAGCTTGAACGGTGTTAGTTATAAGTGTCCAGGTGAAAGATCACCACTGTATCGAGTTCACCGGATGATAATTTGTTTATGCGATAATTTAATCGTATCAGCGATAGCAGGAATACCACTAACAATATTATCCTGCGTTTGTTTAATCATCTCAGTACTTATTTTGATGTCAGAAATGTTCATGACAAGAGTCGGCGGAGTACCAAAGAAATTATCTGCGATTTCATTAAATTTTCTAAAATGTCTACGTTGAATTGCAAACGCGCCTACATGAACATCACATTCGGCCGGCAACGCTGATAGTTTATTGTCTACGGTATCTACATAATCCTTTGTCAAATTTTGAATCACCAAGTGTAGTTATTTTATTCGAGTTCATGTTGAGTTCGCCTGTCATTGTATCACCGGATATCTAATATCGTTGGAAAAAGACTCCGGGTTTAGCAAGATATTCTGATGATTATACAAGATTAGCAGGTCCATCAATGTTGATGTTTGCAAACGATATTACATATAATGCTGATCACATGCATCTGATCCACAGCCAGCTGATTTTTAACATAAAGCTAGACCAGCTGCTGCTTTTGATATTTTAAAAGGTTTTAGTGCTACTTACAAGGATTTGCATCACGTGCAGCATTGTTGCAAGGACCACGTAGAAGATTTCCATGTGCAATTCCACTGTCTCATATATTTGGTTTATGTAGAAATGTTAGAAATGTGATCTTTTGAGCTTAACATTCAGTAGCCCTTACACGAAATGATGATGGTAATCATGCAATCTGGCGAGGTGCTGGTGTTGCCGATGGTAAGGTAAAGATAACAAAACTTTCATTGTGGATGCCAGTAATGACTGCAACGATCGCTGCCGAGGATAAATAATTGTAATTTATGGATACAGTTGGTAAATCATTACTATCATGGCTAACATGAACGACAGGTAGTATGCTGATTATTATTTACGGTATATTTGCATGGCATATGGCATCAGAACCGGGTGTTTCTGCGCCACGACATATATTTGTTGCGCTACAAATGCTAAAAAAAACAGGATCTCAAGAGCGGAGTCGTATCATATTTGACAAACTTGGCCTTACCGAGGTCTCGTTAGGGATGAACGACCAACAAGAACCATGTGAAGATATTTTACTTGATTTTGGACAAAACCAAATAGCACGCGCATATCATCGTTTGCTGACATTTATGGAACATGATCTGAATGTAGATACTGGTCTGCAAATATCACAATTAGATTTTAAAAATCTGTATCCGATTTATTACTTTTCGTTGGAACTTCTTGATTTAACCAGACAGACTATCGTTGCTATACTCTTTCGAGCTCGTGTAGCTCTTCCAGTTGCTCCAGAACCGTTAATCCCTAATTACAGAACAATCGCTGTTATACACAGTGATAAATCGATGTTATTTGAAGGTAGTGGTAGACGAAGGAAAGTCGTTGATGCACCAGTGGAAAATGTATAACCCAATTAGATCACTCGTAATATTATAAATGTCGTATAATCATGTAATTGTTACTGACTCCTGGTCGGATAAGAAAGCTACAATCAGATTCAGCTAAACGTGTGGAACTACAATAACATTAAAACATAATCAGATCACGGGTGGTCAGAATAAACTGTCACTGACAACATATCAGCTTCAAAATTTAAATTATGCAGTTAAAGATAAAACCGGAATCCGACTCAAGTTATCCGTTGGTGCTATTTCCGATGTTATTAAATCAGGTGGTATATTTTCACTTCTAGCAGCTATACCAGCATTGATCCCCGCGGCCATCCCTGCTGTCACATAAGCTGCGGTTTTGTTTCCACCGGTAAGATTAAACCCGGTATTGTTGTGGCAACGTCAACATCATTATTGATAGATTCAATCTCTCTTCCATCATTAATATATGTAGTGTTACTAACCAGTGCCTTAATCACATTGGTAACAGATCCAACTCGCGCATTCACTGCATATGGCGTATTATCATCGGCATTTGTTACAAGTTCTCTTTCTACGTCAATACATGCTTCAGCTGGTAGGAAACATTTACCTGAATCATGAACCTGAAGTTCAATTCTTGTTCTTTGATTTGGTTGATTTACGTAATAAGAATAAAATTGATAATCACGTACGGATTCATGTTTAAGAACCGGTGCGTCTATATCACATGCTGTGTCGGGGTGAATATTTGAGCATTTTATAATATATATTTCTATCTAAATCGCGATGTCACTGCCATTGTCAAACCACTTCCTGCTGTTAACATTTCAGTAATATTTCTTTGTACTTCATCAATTCCTTGATTCATTAACCCTACTAATATTTTTTATCTGCGGGTTGGTTTATTATTTACTGACATTAGCGGGCATAATTTCCGTAGATGCCAGTTTCATTGCCTGCGGTTTTCGTCGTATTAATCGTGTTAGTCTTTTCTTGGCTGCAGAGAAACCCCTTACCGACAATATCAATACCATCAGGAGCTTTTCACCAAATACATTAATAGCTATCATTAATAATTGTTTTGCGATTGGTGCTATTTTGGGAGCCATTCTTGTAAATGACACTTGAATAACATTACCAGGACCATCTCTATAAATTGTTCTATAAACGTGTAATTGCGAGTTTACAACTCTGACCGTGACCGGCTTACGATGGTGTAGATGTATGATCATCTTATTTAGTATCGTTATATCTAATCAGAGAACATGTCGCTAGTAACTGTGATAACTATGAACGAGTTCAGCGATAAATTCCCGGTATACGCCTATATCCATCATACGGCTTTGACATAATAGTCGACAAATATCAGCAGCTTAATTAATTATTTTTGGTGAGTTATTTCCAGCCTGCTCTTCTCCTATTAGAACTTCTAAACGTGATTTATCAGAAAGAATATTATTAGGAGAGGTAACAGAAACACTTCCTGTAGAAAAAAAAAATTCCAGTAGCACCAGGCGCATCGAAAAATTCTTCCTTTCCTTTTCTAGAAGATTTTGATTTTTTCTTTGTTGTTCGTGTTCTTTTTATCGCAGGTTTTGTTTTTCCGTTTCTTGCTGTTTTCGTGCTTCATATTCATCGTGTAATATACTAACTGCATTGAGATATACTATATACGATATACTTTTTCCGTCGATTCCACTCGTGTTATTTTTAATTTTATAAAATGCATCAGTTGTATATTTTAAATATATTTTTCATGTTCCGGTTTCAATATTCTTTTTCTATTTTCATAAGTCATAACAGCACGAGCTGGGAATTCTTTTGGATACGTTTTATCGAATGCTGTTAAAACATCTTCAGTAAATTCATTACGAATTCTGCGACTATTTCTTCATCAGTTTTTTTTCGGTCCAGATTGGGGTCTTGCCGGCTGAGGTTCTGCTGGCTGATTGTTTTGACCAGGAAGATCTAGTAAAATCTATTTTGTTTGTTTAATTCTTTTGCTATTTTGTCAAGTGTTAGTTAAGTAAATAGGAATTTATAAATCCAGGTCGGCTCACCTTTTCTGCTGATTTTATGCATGGTCCATCACATGGTCAGATGCAAAATGCGCCGCTCAGGAAAATAGTATTTTCGATAACAAAATGTTGAACAGCTATAAACACATTAGGTGTTTCACTATTAGATCATTAATGTTATTATATTATTCAAGGCATCTGTTCTACATTGATTAAAACAAATACAATCTAAAACCTTTAATGGTTATTCAGAACTTGAGAAAACCGTTCAAATATACTGCATATTTTTACAGCAACATACTCTTCTCTGGAAACGTTCTGGCTACTAAAAACCTTGTTAACAGCAGATCTAAATACTGCAGTATTAATAATAATAAAAATGTATGTTTTTAAAAGATGATAATATTTGCTAGAATATAACAGATGTATAACAGACACCGCACTTGGGAATAAACTAGTTAAGCGTGCCATTCATGCACATTTATATTGATCTAAGTTCCAGATGGAATAAAGCTTGTACATTCCAAAGGTAGTACTTAAACAAAAAAGTGATCCACACAAAAACATTAGTCTACCGCAAGGCAGACAATATACTAGCATGAAAATAAATGGCAGTACAGAATAAATAAAAAGAGACAACATTACAAATATGAAGTTTATTCAAACTATATTGCGATAACGCTGATAACAATTACACTGAAACAGACAGTAAACTGCTCCACGAGAGTACGATCAAAAGGCAACGGAGATTACATTAATGTTGATGCGATCAAGAGGACTTTTAAACCTATTTCAGATTTCATTTAAAGAGATCATATCTTTTTCATAATAGTATGATTTCTTTTCGATTATAGTCAAGTTCTAATTGATAATGTAATAGGTTCATTCCATGTCCTTCCTTTATGGTCGCTTTGTAAAGAATAAGACGTTTTCGCGGAATACTAGTACATAAGCTTGGAATTTGCCGTCAAGATATACCTTAATATGCAAACCAATACATTGACCGATTAGCAAATTGTATTGGTGTATAAATGAAAGATCATCGACTTCATATGTAGGATTGTCATAATGTTTGATGTCGTTTCAAAATTGCAATCACCATCAGGGGGTTCCATATTAAAATCGCTTTTACTCACCATACTAAAACTGTTACTATTCATTCTAAATGTCCTTGTTCAAAGTGCTAAAATCAAACAGATTCCGGCTTAGATTTGAATTCAACACTCATTACCTATTGGAATCACCTCAAATATATAACTATTTTTCAAACAAGTCTCGCAATGGAATAAACATAAGTACATTCGTTTGACCTGAAAATCGATGGTTTTCTATTTGCACCCCGGCGACAAAGGCCAGTAAAAACCATTGTGAATTATTATGGTACAACTCTAAATTTACCTTTACATTGTTTTGGGATGTAATGGCTGAAATATATACTTAAAGACTTGTGTGTGCGTGTGTGTGTGTTTGTGTGTGTGTGTGTGTGTGTGTGTGTGTGTCTGCGTGCGTGAGTGTGTTGATAGAGAGACAGAAATATATAGAGATCTATTGTCGGGTTTCATGTCTCCTAGATTAAAGTCTATTGGATTTCATGGCTCCGGCACAATTAAATCATTCATTTGATTCTACTCTCTTGATCTAAACATTTAGCAGTTTTGTTCCCAGATAATATTGGGAGCTCACTTAAACTATACACGTTCAGACTAAATTTCATACATTCGCTTGCACGGAATTTATAACAAAATCTTCCAATTCAATGAATGTGTAGTGTTACGATGTTATGTCCTTCAACAAAGAAACAGAAAATAGTGTATACCAACAATTTTTATAAAATTCAACAAATAATTTCTGCCTTAGAATATAAAGTGAATATTTTAAAATAACTACAGAATGATAAATTAAATTACAAATAGTCCTAAAGGTAATGCCACAAGCATTAAAGATGTTTTCGAATGAAGTCCATTATTGAACATAATGTAGCCTTGAATATGCTGATGTGTCTACATTCTTGCTGATCACAATCATATAATCCAAAATGTTCTTGAATGAATTCATACTAATCCTAAAAAAGTGATCTAGTTCCAAAGTACGCTGAAAGAACATCTTGTTTTATTAGCGAAAAATGTACAGAAATAAATATATTAACTGAAACACAAGTAAACTTTACTTCTCTAAAGACTTGTGGTAAAAAATGAATGCGTACTTCCTTGCATAATGTCACCACCTAAGGATCAAGATAAAGGTCCAGTGTTCATTTCTAGAACAATGAGTCAACAAGGTCAGGAATTTCCGAGTGAAACAAATAAACGGCCTAAACTCAGATACAAATAAATATGTTAATTTTCAGTAATCATAATCGTAAAACATAATCTAAAATCATAGAGAAATATTAGCTGTGTAAAATATCATTTTGTCAGGAAGGTCCTACACTCAATTAATGTCCAATGTCAGGTCATTGCCGAATACGATTGAAATATACAGAGCGGTAGGGATAATTATGTCAAGGAAAATTGCCACGTTTTAAAAAGGAACAGTAAGTACAGAAATTGAAAACAGAACTTACACTAACATGACACAACTGTTTGTACTGGTAAAGTTTGTCGTTATTAACAAATATTGAACTGTTGACTCCTAAAGAAATTGATTCTTAATTAAGGTGTATATTTTCTTCATATATTGGTTTTGTACAATAACGTTCTTGTTCCTTGTGATATTTACATTTTACCAGAAATACACACACACACACATATACATATACATATATATATATATATATATATATATATATATATATATATATATATATATATATATATAGATATATATATATATATATATATATAGATATATATATATATATATATATATATAGATATATATATATATATATATATATATATATATATAGTATGTACAAGCTTTATGTTTATAACAAAGACTACGTCGTAAAACATCTAAACCCTCTGTATTCAGAGGGTTAAGAGAGAGAGAGAGAGAGAGAGAGAGCAACATAAGAGGGTACAAGTATGAACTTCGCGAATTAAAATGGTTATGGAAATAACATACTATCAGTTATATGCCTTCCTGCGATCTACATATAATTCTTTTGTTTCATTGACACTGACTTCTGCACAAACCAATCAATCAAATTTAATTACTGAATATGGTACTTTGAATAATTATAATGATTTCAACCTCACTTCAGTTCGTTGCTGACTATATATGGCACAATACGCACACAAAATCATTCAACGGAATAGTCAGGAGATTGCCTTGTTTTAAATTTAATGAGTGATAATAATGATTGCTTATTTGTCTAGGGAGCCGACTTTTCAAGCCTATATCAAAATTAGGAAATTTACTAACCGTGTATTTTGTCTAAATACAACATTTTTTTCTGAAAATCTTCAATTCATAATTCATTATGTTGAAAGCCTATTTTTAGTTACATTCTGTACATGAAAATATGATACATTTAAGTGTAGCATTAAGATTTAACAATGTCTGCATTTTTTCTTTGTTTTTGTTTTATTTGGCGAGCGTTTTGCATGAGCAAATAGAAATAGTTTAAGTTTAAGGTGGTTTAAACTACTTCCTTAAGCTGTACTTTTTGGACATAGTAACATTTAAATTGATTGTTCGCCATTCTTAAATTTATTTTATTTTGTATCAATAGAGAAACCTATTTATATTGTTTTATTCATCGGTTGTGGCAGGGCTGCATTACGGGATATTTATCTTGTCGATTTTGTGTGAGAGATCATATGTTATATGCTTATTCCCCAGAACATCCATTGATTTGAGTAAGGTTTCCCCATTGTCGTTTTATATATGGTCATAAGTTGGATCAACATCTTGCATAGACCGTTGAAGGGTATTATCAAATGAACGGTCCATATATCCCATATCCTTGTTGAGTGTGCCAGATTTTGAGTCATCATATACGTTATCGAAATTTTGTTTAAAATTTGAATGATCGTATGTGGGATCGGGAATTGTCGTAGGATACATAATCGTGCAATCATAAGTGTCATCACTAAATTCATTCATGTGGTTATCCTTGTTATGCACTGTATCATACGAGTTAGTGCAGTCTTCATCGGCACTTTGATGATATTTGCTTGTGGGTTTGATCTGGATTTGTCACATTGTTTCTGTCGTTGTTCAGAAATTGAACTTGACATGGATAGATATTTAGAAATCCTGTCATAAATCTCTGTTGTGGTTTACTTTGTCGAGGTTGCGTCTTTATGACAGTTGAATATTCCGCTTGTACATTATACAGCACAGTTTCTGCCATCTGATTGAGTCTTTATGTTGAATGGTTTGTCTCTCCGTTATCAGTGTTTGGCCTCATTGCTCCACCATATGTAACACTAGAGACTGTGCTATACTTAGATATGTTTGCGTTAGGGCTAGTAGCACGTCTTCTGAGAAGAAACTCAAGAATTCATTACAAGGCCATGATAAACGTTACAATATCACAATTTCTGACAGTTGCTGAAAGGATAGGAAACATGTTGCGAAAGACAAATATAACAACTCAAATGTGACATACTTCAGTAATTGACTTATGACCAATAAGTCATAATCTTACATTAGTTACTTTATCTCAATGATTCCTTTCTTTTTATGCTGGTCCTATATATGATATATACTTACACTGCTGATGTAGCATTTTAGAAATCTAAATATTGGTAATGTTTGCTAGCTGTTACTGTAAGTGATATAATTAACGGATAGAAACTCTAGCTCGTGCTTTTTTTTCTTAAGTGTATTTAGTATTGATAAATATTGTATATTGAGTACTTGTATAGGTATGTAGCAATCAGTAACACGGCTACGATAAAAGCAAGACCACCGATGACAATACCGATAATGACTCCGTCTGAAATTCAGGAAAAAAATGGAACATATATTCATCACACACACACACACACACACACACACATATATATATATATATATATATATATATATATATATATATATATATATATATATATGTAACACTGAATTAAAATACGAATCTTTATCTGATTGAAATATATTTTTGTACACATTTTCAAAATAAGCAAAATTGTTGAGGATAAGCGTTTAGGCAAAGCAACCGAATTAGAATAATGATGGGTAAGTAAGAACTGCAAAGTTTTGCGCTTTTAGTGAAATTGTTGTATTTTCATCTCTTTATATTATTTTCATTACGCCAATCTTTGCATTACAAGAACACAGATACACTAATTTAAGCACATACACACTTATTTAAACTTTCATGCTGCAGAAATGTTTGTATAATGGAGAATTGCTCAGATGCCCCTTTTCCCTATTTTACATTTGGCAGGAATGGTTTGTTAATATGAAAAAATTGTGGATTGTCACTTTTAAATCACTCATGGAACTACAGAGAATTCATTCAAAGAACGTTATTATTTGTTTTCAATTTCGAACTTTCTTCTTGTTACCCATTTATGTTCGAACTATAAAGTTAGCAGCATAATAATGATTTGACTCATGCTATATATCGATACAAGCCTCTTTCTTTTAAGTCACTTTTATATAATGATCGTTGCTTTTAACATAAATACATAAGTAAATAAAGAAATGAATAAATTAATACGTAGAAAGAGAAACTTTATTGTCCAAACAGCAGTCTAGGCTAGGCGAAGAGACCAGGCGCCAGGTTTGGATGAAGTGAGCGCACAAATGTCAAAAGCAGATGAGAGAGGAATATTATGACTGTTGACAAACATCTTTAAAGACGGAATAACAAATCATCTCGAGGAAAATTATTGAACTACCAAACTATAAGAAATGGATGGGCATCACTCTGTTTTCTCTCACCAGCAAGGTGTTTAGCAATATTGTCCACAGAAGAATGGTGGATGCACTGATTGGATATATACAACAAACCAAACAGGCCTGCTTTTGACCACAAATTTGTATTGATATAGATCTTGGAACAAAGTCAGAAGCTCAATGCAACTTTATAAGCCAACGTTATTAACGATGTGAAAGATTTTGATAGGATACAACGGGATTACTTGTGGAAAAATTCTAGATATTACGAAGTTCCCAGAAGATTTTAAGCATAGTTAACATGATGTATAGCGAGTACTTTGCAATACTAAACTGCCTGAGGAAGTCAGGAGGGATCCAAGTGAAGCAGGGATGCATTTTTTCTCCCCTTTTGTTCATATTTGGCATTGACAGTATTATGAATAAATTAAACCAAACCCATCATTCAGTAATAATAGATGCACAGACGGAGGTGGATCGGATACATGCTCCGAATGGTCCCCCATAACTTCACATATTGTCTCTCAGATAAACCCGAGACGACCAACGAAAGAGAGGCAGACCCAAATATACATGAACGAGGACAGAAGAGAAAGAGATGGAGGAGCAAAGGTGAACGTTCGCATACCCGGAAAGATGTGCATCAGAAATTCAACGGTGTTCAGTTCTAATTGCGGCCTTATTAGTTAATCCTTGTGTGAGAGAGAGAGAGAGAGAGAGAGAGAGAGAGAGAGAGAGAGACGCTGTGAGCCTCCTTTCTAATATTAAAGAAAACAATCATAAATACATTTTCTAACGTTAATTTTTATAAACTAAGCAAAAGTATGTGTATGAAATAAAAACTTAAAATATATCTAAATATTATGAAAGGTTTGATAAAGGGAACTTTTATGACGAGATTCTCTTATTTACCATCTCACATACCTACAATGTTTCCGACTAGATGATGCAAACCTATAAAATGTATGTATTCCTATGTTCTTAACAATCGGAGATCGATCAAATGGAATTCAATTGTACTGTATTTACAAACTTCTTCCAAACATTTTCATTATGGGTGTGTGATTTTGGCCATTGACATCTATATTGATTAAAGATTATTAGTCATATCTTAATCAGGCAGCTGGAGCAGACAACATCCAATCTCAACTTCTCAAGAATGGTGGGGAATCGGTGATAGAACTATTAACAAAAATTTGCAACAAGATCTGGCAGACAGGCGAATGGCCAACACAGTGGACCCAGTCACTAATTATAACACTCCCCCAAAAAGTCAATCTCCAGCTGTGCCAAAATTACAGAACTATCAGTTTGATCAGCCATGCTAGTAAGGTGATGCTGAAGATCATCTTGAACAGACTGAACCCACAAGCATAAGAAATAATCGCTGAAGAAGAGGCAGGCTTCCGTAGTGGAAGAAGTACAACAAAACAAATTTTTAATCTTAGGGTTCTGTGTGAAAAGTACTCACAACATCAACAAGACATCTATCATGTGTTCATAGGTTTCAAAAAGGCTTTAGATAGAGTGAGGGATGAGGCATTGCGGGCCACAATGAAGTACAAAATGGGTCAAAAGTTGACCAACACCATCAAGGCTACCAGTGCAGTAATTGCTCAAGGTTCTGTGGGGGACTGGTTCAATACTACAGTTGGAGTACGGCAAGGCTGTCTCCTGTCACCCACGCTTTTCAACATCTACTTAGAGCGCATCATGAGCGAAGCCCTGGAATATCACTGTGGGACACATTGGAGGGCGTAAAATCACCAAGCTCCGCTTTGCAGACGACATTGATGGGCTGGCAGGCAGTGAAGATGAGTTTGCCTCCTTAGTGGAGAACCTGGATAAAACATCTTCCAGATTTGGCATGGAGATAAGTGCCGAGAAGACAAAGCTGATGACAAACGGTAGCAAACAAATCTCAACCAAGATTAAAGTCAGAGGACAGGAACTGGAAACAGTGGGCCTGTTCAAATGTCTTGGTTCCATAATCACGGAAGAGGGATCAAGAGCAGAAATTTTGTCACGAGCAGCACAAACAACGGCAGATATGTCAAAGCTAAGACCCATCTGGAGAGACAAGAACATCTGTCTGAAAACTAAAATCAGACTATTGAGAGCACTAGCCATCTCCGTCTTTCTGTATTCATGTAAGGCCTTGACCCTGTCAGCAGAATTACAACGAAGAATTCAGGCACTTGAAATGAGATGCTACAGAACCATCCTTGGCATCTCTTACATGGACCACATCAGAAATGAAGAAGTGCGCAACACCATCAGGCACAAAGTAGGTCATTATGAGGACCTCCTCACCATTGTCAAAAAGAGAAAGCTGAAATGGTATAACCATGTCACTAGAGCCAGCAGTCTATCCACAACGGTACTGCAGGGTAATGTCCAAGATGGTAGAAGGAGAGGTAGACAGAGAAAAAAGTGGAGTGACAACATCACAGAATGGACCAGAAAAAGTTTTGCACAGACACAGTCATTGGCTCATGATCGAGTCAAGTGGAGGAACTGGTCAGATGTTCAGCAGCACAGTGCCTCAACGACCACACTAGGTCAAGCGACTGATGATGATGATGAATCATCTGTTCAGTCTATACAATACCTGTGCAGGATTGCTTCTTGAGCGAAATGCTGCTGATGTAGTATGTCACATTGGAACAATTGCCGTGTGCAAATCTAGGATTTATTTTCTACATGAATAGTTGCATTAATCTCATTCCATCCTTGGAATTGATGTTGCGCTTGGATCTTCCAAACTGGGCACAAACATTTTTTGAATAATGACTGCACGTTTATAAAGATACACTCTCTTTTAAAATCTTTCATTTGGTATTTAAATGAAAGACACGTTTGTCCTGGATATATATCAAACCCGGAAGTCAAAACTGATTCTTCCCTCGTTGAGTTGAACTCCGTGACAGCATAATTGACTTCTGAAATACAAATGCATATGTTGCTTAAAGTCTCGATTAAAACACAGAGCTTATGACTGCACGAGGCAAGGTCAGAATATACATTAATGAAATGGATATATTTACATATGTATATCTATCTATCTATCTATCTATCTATCTATCTATCTATCTATCTATCTATCTATCTATCTGTCTGTCTATCTGTCTGTCTGTCTGTCTGTCTGTCTGTCTGTCTATGTACGATATATATATATATATATATATATATATATATATATATATATATATATATATATATCCATCCAAGATGCCTGCTACGTATGCGCAACGAAACGACATTATGTACGCATGTAGTGTCAAGAAAGTGTTCAAATATATCCCACATTCCTGATCCACACATTTCTACTCCAATTACATATGAAATTGTGATTGCTAAAAATCTACACGAAGACCCACTCCATAACAGTCTACAACTTGTAACGCAGAAATATTTTAGAATAATAAAGCAAGTACATTATATGAAAAATGGAAATTTATACCTTAAAACATTACTGCATTTTAATTGAAGTATCTAATTTTGCAAGGTTTCCCAAAGGTAGTTGTATTGCCTGCTATACGGTTGAACTGGATTCTTAAGAATTTGCCCGTCGTACAGTCTGTTTCTAAATTATTTAGTAATTTTTTTTCTCCATAAACGAGAAGTTGCAAACACTTTACATCCTGTTCATTGTTTTTTCTCTTCAATATTATAACTTTTTTGTTTATAAAATGCTACTAATTGTTGTACACGATCAGTCTAGTGTGCTTAATATCTCGTGCCATTTATTGGCGTTATTAAGTTGAATTTTGTAACATCAGCCATAATCCTAACCTAATTACTCGACCGACATGCTGACGGAAACAGTGCAAAGTAATGTATTTCATTTCCATACCTCTAATAATAAGCATTACATCTTATCTAAGCTATGCGCATATTAGGTGGACATATTGCGAGTCACAACAACACATGGGTGGTATCCAGTGTGTCCAAAGGTAAGACTATTTTGAACAGAATCTTCTGGTGACATTTGCCTCTCTTCAAATAGTAAACATTCCAGAACTATTTTCATCAATCGGTCGAAATTGGTATCCGTTGTGCTTTACTACTGGCGACGAAATCAATAGGTGCGCATAAATGACTGACATCGATTAACATTTAGTTTATTTATAAGTTTATTGGCATGCAAACGTATGAGTTTAAAAAAAAAAGATAATGAGCTTGTAGAATGAGACAGATCAGAAAGGAAAAAACCTGATATATTTGAACTTGAACATCTAAAATATGCATAATATAGGAATTTACGTTGACTACAAAATCAGATTTAAGAAGTGCATGAAACATAAAATGTAACTCCTGGTAAATGGTTTATCTAATTTTTGCGATTTTCTATTTTCTGTAGTAATTTCTCAATATCTTTCGTTATGTGTGTTTTGTTTAAAGAAATATTGAAGAGCTTACAGTTGCATAGGATCTATAAATAGATTTTTACTTATGTTTTGACTAGTAGTAATAATAGTACTAATGGCGTAAATTATCATTAGGTTAACAGCTTGAATGGTTAGACGATTTAGTAAATTCCCATTGATTGGGCTAGATCACATGAAAATGCAAGCTCGGGACAAATTCAGTACTAAGAACCATCACATGGTGTATGTTGTGATATGGAGTCGTGATTGAAGGTGCATATAAACAAGAGAATTCAGCAATCAGATGTATTCCTTTTTTGGAGTCATCCTCATTTTTTGTGTTCCTTTGCATTTTGATAGGTTTCGAACGGACAAAACATTTGTTTGGAAAGGTTTGGTGGGATTAGAAAGTGCTCATTATCTGAACTATACAAATTTTGGGAACTATTGTGAATTATTGGAAGGAGTGTTTGACACTGCCATCATGACAACAACACGATTCTTGGTAGGTCAGTACATTTCCGGTATTGAAATTTATACGGAAGTTTTCATTCATTCTAACATTTATAGAACTTTATCAAGATCAGTTTTGATTCATTAGCTGTATGTTCCTCTCATATTTTAATATATAACTTTAATAATTAAATATTTGTTTATTCGAGGAAGAGCCCAGAACTGGAAACTACTGTCAAGCATTTCACGTACCCACACTGGCCCAGCCCGAGACTCAAACCCACGCAGACGGAGGTGAAACGGCAGTGGTCAGTAGCGGTGAGCGCTTTAGACATATAGGCTTTCTTGACCCGTAGAATGATGGTAATGTCGTGTTTTATTTCACAGTTCTTCACTAAAATCTTGAAAAAATCTATATTTACAAGGACAAGCACAACAGTTGCAATGTTTAAATTAAAAAATGCGATTTTGCATCGCATCGAATTCATTTTCAATATGACACATGTGACTCTTCAACCGCTTCATTTTTAGTATTATTTAATTCAAATTTATAAACAATATTTTAAAGTACATTATTCCAATTTTGAAAATAAGATAGTGGAAGAAATCGACCAGGGGTTGACCAGAATATCGGAATAATATAAATACAATAAAGAAATATTCTGAGCAAAAATACATCCTATAATAAATACGAAGTGAAGGGCGTTACATCAGCAGCTGTACGATCATCGATATGAAAAAGGAACCAGGAAATCAATAAATTTAAGAAATAGCAAATACGCGGAAAAGGACATTATATATGTGAAATAGTTATCAAAGAAGGACAGTCTATCAGGTACTCAGAGACGAAACCAGTTTCAGATGTCTACAAGTTATATTTCCACTGAGATGAAAATATTAGAGAGAATAAGTATTGTTTAGTACCTGTGGCAACGTTCGATTCCATTCCTTCCCAGCTGCAAAGTCCGTCCAGAAAGTTATAATCTGAAAGTTGATAGGATATATTCATCACATAAACCTACAATGAGAAGAACATACATTTTATTATAATGTTTGTTTTGTATCAGAACTCATATTCTACACGTACCCACCCCAACCCCCAAACAAAACAAGCAGAGCAAAGATGTAAAAATTGTGATACCAGTGACATAAGCAGGAACCATGTGTTTGAGGACGAAAATATTTTTCTTCGATGCAACTTTATCAAGGTGCTAAAGATTATAGATGAATGTGAACTTTAAATTTGCAGGTGCAGTGGACATTAATGATCACACTTAGATGGAATTTTTAAAACCGGAATTTATATGACGTTGCAACTGTATTTTATCCTGTTCTGTTTTTATGCATATAATACCGTTTATTGTTACAACGGCACAACATAGCAAACTGTATTTTTACATATGAGAATTTAATCATCTCGAATATACCTGCCATCATTAAAAAAATGTAAGTCTAAAAATCGTAGAATGAATAATTGATATAAGTCAAGCAACAAAATAAATGGATGTTTTTATTATGACATAGTTATTATAATATTATTACAGTACGTAGATTATTCTGACAAAACTGGTCAATCTGTTTGGCATATTACAAACACATATCTATTTGCCTGTTATTTGTTCGCACTTTTGATAGTGATATTTATTTTCTGATTGCTTGTAGAAAACATGTGGGACAGTCAGCATTGGAGGGCGTAACATCACCAATCTCCGCTTTGCAGACGACATTGATGGGCTGGCAGGCAGTGATGGTGAGCTTGCCACCTTAGTGAAGAACCTGGATAAAACATCTACCAGATTTGACATGGAGATAAGTGCCGAGAAGACAAAGCTGATGACAAACAGTGGCAAACAAATCTAAATCAAGATTAAAGTCAGAGAACAGGAACTGGAAACAGTGGGCCAATTCAAATATCTTGGTTCCATAATCATGGAAGAGGGATCAAGAGCAGAAATTTTGTCACGAGCAGCACAAACAACGGCAGATATGTCAAAGCTAAGACCCATCTGGAGAGACAAGAACATCTGTCTGAAAACTAAGATCAGACTATTGAAAGCACTAGTCATCTCAATCTTTCTGTATTCATGTGAGGCCTGGACCCTGACAGCAGAATTACAACGAAGAATTCAGGCACTTGAAATGAGATGCTACAGAACCATCCTTGGCATCTTTTACATGGACCACATCAGAAATGAAGAAGTGCGCAACACCATCAGGCACACAGTTGGCCATTATGAAGACCTCCTCACCATTGTCAAAAAGAGAAAGCTGAAATGGTATAACCATGTCACTAGAGCCAGCAGTCTATCCACAACGGTACTGCAGGGTAGTGTCCAAGGTGGTAGAAGTAGAGGTAGACAGAGAAAAAAGTGGAGTGACAACATCACAGAATGGACCAATAAAAGTTTTGCATAGACGCAGGCATTGGCACATTATCGAGTCAAGTGGAGGAAACTGGTCAGATGTTCAGCAGCACAGTGCCTCAACGACCACACTAGGTCAAGAGACTGATGATGATGATGATGATGATGTAGAAAACATACTTTTCTCATTCATTTCAGATTTCAGATTTCAGACTGCTTATCGAGCTAGAAGTCAGTGTTTTGATCAGAATGGCTTCAGTTGTATCATCATTCATCTGCAACTTGTTACATGTCACCCATGATTTCACATCATAAATTCACCTCTCTCTCCTCGGATGGTAGCATCATCAATTGGGTGGCTAGATTTGTGTATTTGTGTGTCATAAGAGTACAATTAGCGTGACACTGGATGATGATCTATAACACTTGAAAGCGGCTGAGTGTATATAATGAAGACAACAGGGCCCTGAACAGAACCCTGTGAAAAACCACAACATATATCATCTAGACTGGAGTTTATTTCATTTGTAGATACAATGTATGTCCTGTCGACTAAGTAGGGCTTGAACAATAGTAAGGCTGTATTGTGAATGCTAAATACGAACTGGAGACGGTGAAGTAATATATCATGGTCTATTGTGTCAAATGCTGCAGACAAATTAATGAGGGTAAGGAATGTAATCGTTCCGATATCCGATCAGAGAGAATGTCATAAACTACTTTAAACAGAATAGTTCCAATACTGTGCGTGCGATATGCATAATATATTTTGCTAAAACCAGAAGACTGCTTGAATTAAGATGATATACAACTTGGGTTGGAATAAATTTTTCTAAGATTTGTATAGGACAAATTATTATATAAACTAACTGCAGTTTGAATGGCAGAAATGTAAGTTCCATTTCAGCAGGAATTGAAACTTACAATAGCGGCACCAATCACCTATCAGACAATTTGCATAGTACTCATTTGTTTCTAGAAGGAATCGAACCAGAACTTTGCGTTACCAATAATGACGCTCATGCCATACCAAGCAGGACAGAGGATATTAAACATCAAGATGCTAGTAATGGCACCCACACCGTTCAAACAGCTTATTCCAAAACACTGATAAATTCCAAATGAATATTAAACCCGTGATGCATTTCTTGCCTGCCTCTAGCCGGGAGTCACTCATATCATATAGTAATATTTCGTCCAAAGCAGTAATCGAAATCGCGTCACGTTGTCATTTATTGTATCATTTAATGTAACCTTCACCTAGTAAGGAAATATATCTAAATAGTATATTTGTCCCAAGCTTGAGAGTCATTTTCATACAATGCTATTCAAGTTTGAAAACATAAGTGTGTTTAAAATTCTATGACATAAATTCAACTTTCAATCGTTTGTTACTCATTTAACATAATTTTGGAAAACGCTAGGGTGCCATTGTGGGCTTGGGGAAGGGGAGGAAAAATCGAGCGTGTTGTAGTGTAGCTTATTCTTCCTGCATCGGCACACTATGATTTTAAAACTGTTGTTGTTATGTAATAGACTCCTCATAAGAGAACAAATCATACAGCAAACAGACTGTTCACATTGATTATTGTTCTTAAACATCTACATCTATTAATGATTCTTAGATTTGCTACTAGCATGTACGATCTAAATGCATGATTTCATATTTGTGAGTTACGTGGACATACATACACACACGCACACACACATGTACGTACGTACATACGTACATACATACATACACTTGCGTATGGGGCAATGTCTCAATTGCGGGTGTGACAAATGATCCAAAAGACTCAATTACTTTTATTCCAATCACCTAAGAAAAGTCTGGAATAGTGATTCGTGACATGACCAGCCGTATATTGCATACTGCGGTATGCAATGCGCATATCAGTAAGCGAATGGGAAATTTAAATTTCCTAGTTGCAAGATTGCATCATCTTTCTCGAAATACTTGGCTATATAATTGTATAAATTGATTTTAGGAAAGGCACTCGTGTGAAAATGTTTTCGCAAATCTCATTGTCTTACAATTACGAGATAGATGATTTGGTTCATGCGGGTCGCATTTTGCCGTAATTACGCTTGTAATGAATGCAATCCTGAAACATATACCTATGATAATTTGTCATTGTAGAATACAAGAGAAAAAGCTCTAATGGAGAAATTCAACGCTGAGGATTATCATTAACCAAATCATTTCTTTGCTGGCTGTTTTGTAGTACGTGAACAATGGGATGTTATTATCATGGCCGCTGCAAATAAAGCAATGACCTTGTGTATTAAGGCCTAAATGATTTAATTTGGGCATTATGCGAGCCAGTAAACTATTGGTCATGTACAATATCATATAACCACTGACCAGTATTGTAGAGAGTCCCGAATTCTAAGCACTGACCCACAAAAGCTATTCCAAACTTAAAGTAAATGCCTGCAACAGACACAACCCTCTCGAAATAAAATAAATACGCCTCGTCATAGTTACTGTGGAGAAGAAGAAAGTATCAGGCGTTCAGCATTGCATTACTCACGCAGCCTAAATATAATGTTTTCTACATTTGTTGACATCGAACCATTCAAATAATTGTTCATATAGGCTCTCTACCAATATCTTCGGTGTCTAGCTGCCCCAACTCCATTATATAGATCACTTACATTTTAAATGAACATGGCATTTTTAAAGGGTTGGTATATAGTAATTTGATCCGCCAATACTATTATCATATCAAATTGTGATCAGCACATGGCGAAATAATACGCCTATAAAAACATTCTTGTGACCCTCTGCAGTTGATTCTAGACCAATGATGAGTTTCCACACATTAATCATTAGTGACGTATGAAAATAACGTCAGCAAGTATTAATATAGATTTCTAAATGAATTTAATATGGTGCACATTTTCAACAGAATCGTTTCCGATTTCTGTTCCCCACTCCCCTCTCATGCAAAACGGACAAACTACTCAGAAATGTGAGAAAGCAAAGGAATTTAAACTGGTAAAAGACCTAGAAATAGAAATTACACCAAGTAATCTATACGAATATGCTTCGTCGCACCGATAAGTGTGCACTTTCCTGGCATTTATCTACAGTGTTTAGGAATCATACAAAGTTGCTACGCCGATATAATACTGTCAATTCCTGTGTTCCGTGGTACACATACTGTGATGTATTTATTTAATGTTTTAGTTTTTGTTGTTGTTTATTAAACATACTATAATGTTCTAAAATGGTGTATTATTAACTAAATACGAAACAATGCATATGTCCCCTTATCTATGAACCATTGTAGCAAGGTATGTCTTAAAATCTATAAAATGAGGATATTCATTTATTTCATGCCATAACATCTCTGGTCTTATGAATGATGGTAAATGTTTAGTCAATCCGAGCAGAGGATGAGAGAGAAAGTTTTAATGTCAAACCGACCAGAGAGAGAGAGAGAGAGAGAGAGAGAGAGAGAGAGAGAGAGAGAGAGAGAGATGGTACTGTTTCTAAAATGACTTAGAGCAACTGTAAATATATTAAATTATTTTAATCACACTTGTTGTTCGTAATTTCCGTAGTTTCTATTCATGTTAAATGGCGTTAACCGGTAAGTGAAAGGTTACGCCTTCATGTGAACAGCGTAGTCACCCAAGTGTTTGTAGTGCTCTACTTTTATTATTGAAACCATCTTTCATGTTCATATCATAAGAGTGTGTTATATTAATTTAACCAATGTGAATAAAAACAGAAACTTAAACGGAAAACAATCATCTTATCAATATGCATTGGGACAGCGTACTTACTATATATATATATATATATATATATATATATATATATATATATATATATATATATATATATATATATATATATATATATATATATATATATATATAATCACTATTTGTGTTAATAATCAATGTGTAGTTTACAGTTTTTTCATCTTAATGAAATGGATTTCTTGCCTTCTCTATATGTGACATATCTATGTGTTTTGGTTGACTGCAAGGCAATATTTAACTCTGAAATGGAAATGTGTTTGAGATTTACACGAAACGATATGCGAAAACGGTTGATTTCTATTGATTCCCTCAATGTGTCTGTAAAGGGTTAGCTTGCTTCCATTTTTGGGGTGGGGTGCTTCCAATTTATTTAAATTAAGATAGAAGCCCGCCCTGACTCGATTTTTTCAGAAATTGAAGTAGTGATAGAGAGATGCAATGCTCAGAGCCTCGAGTCAGCGGTGCCGACAGTTAAATTAATCAATATACAAATTGAAATTTAAATAACAACAATTTAATATAATTCAATCATTAATCTCTCAAATCAGCTAATATCATATCACTCCACCAAGTGACGGACTAGTTCATCCTTTGAATTAGTGTGTGAAATTTTCCGTTCAATCCCGAGTCCTACTCATCTATATGTTTCTTCTCTTTTCCTTTGTCTCCCTCCTTTATCCCTTCAACTTCTCCATCTGTCCTTCCTTGTCTTTTTTGCCTCACAGAGACTCGGACCACAGCTGGGGTAATTCTTTCTGGTCCCTGAACTTCCTTTTAACTTCTCTTTTGTCTCCCAGAAACTCGTTCCATAGCACTGAGTACTTTCCTCTGCCTTGCTCTGGCCCCTAAAACGTCTTCCCTTTTGTCTCCCAGACACTTGGACCACTGCATTTAGTACTGCACTTTGGTCCCTAAAAGCTTCTAAAGAATACATATACGGACATTACAAAAGGTATTCCTTTTACTACGTAACTCACACTAAAATTAATATCATCAGATAGACTATTACCGGTTTTTAGTGACGCATTCGTGCCCATCGAAATACACATTCTCCCTGTTAAGTGTACACGGTATACATATAAATTCTCAATCCTATTATAAGCAAAACAATATCATAATGAGACGCATATCTGTACATTACACTTAAACAAGTGTACACAGATATGAACGTCCATGCTCTGATATATCCATACATTTGATTTGGCACACCGCAACATTATACCAAGTTTATAATTCAATTCAACATTTGCAAATCTATAATATCAAATGAATACATGCATGAGGTTACTACGAATTAATCTATTAACGAATTACAATATAAATTGTACACATCACGTTGCTGATATCTTAAAGTACGCATATATATAGCAAACACTACAAATGAATCAGGCTACAATGGTGATTTGATATTCTCAAATATATAGGTATACAGCAATAAATTAAAGTACACCTACTTTTGCTTTGATATTTCACAACAATTGAGCAAATAATAACTGGCCTGTTTTGAAGCTTTCTTATTAAATTTCTCTACTCATCTTTCTGACACGTAATCTAGAATAGCTCGTAATCACACAATATTTAGCAGAAACTATACTCGGAACTCTCGGTCCTTTCCGCAAATGATGGTAAAGTCCCATTGGAAATACTTTAAGGTATTATTTGCATATATACAACATATTTTACATCAGAACGTAATGTGTACGAATCACACACTCATCGCGTCCATTAAGCATATTCTACTGAGGTGACTTATTGTTCTCCAAACACAACGAAGTTTCCGTCTCCAAAGTGAGAACTGACTAGAAAACTATTTGTCAGTAAACTTGTGCAATTAATTTCATAATTTAATCATACATGTACTGCATCTGACAAGTTGTATTGCGTCCTGCGTACATTATCGTTTAAGTCATTTAATCCGTCATTTTTCCGACAAATTCCCGATTCCACGCCGAATCATTACATGCAAATATTTCCAGAATGAAAATGCACGAGACGATATATATTGAACAATTTTGGTAGACACGAGCTATTCTAGGCACCCAGTAGTTAGTGCGGAGGTCAAATGCGCGCCGACAACATTGCGCCGACAAAAGGGCGTAGCGAAATATTCCCGTCAAATGCGCGCCGTCGACAGCGCGCATCATAAACTCCATATCCCATTTTCTAGTGAGCACACATCAAAGAGTGCAGAATCTTTATATTTAGTAGAAATAAACTAAATCTTTGAATCAGTTTGAGCAGACATCAAAGTGTGTACCCTCTTAGTATTGAGTAGAATTAAACTAATAGTTTAAATAACTGTTTTCAGTGAGCAGGCAGAATAAGCCTAGACAACTATAAATACCAAATTTATTTTGTGAAAATCTGAAAATATTATCTAACCATGGAAAAGACTGAGTAACAAGAGGAGAATGAGGATTTAATAACTGATTGATATACGTTTCAGTTTGAACAGTGATAGACATAATAAACTGTTACTCATTTTAATAATAGTAAACCTTATTTAAATACCCGATTTTGTTTTATTGTATGAATTATTTATACGTATGAATCTTTTTTATTTGACATATTGACTTTTAAAATTTGTTGCCTTGCATGATTTTGCGGCGCGCTTTTAGTCGGCGCATTTGTTGGCGCGCTTTTAACATACGTGCTAACAACGAGATACCGCTATTCTAGTATTAATTCTAGTTCCATCTTTATTCTTAGATATATTTTAGTGGTTAAACAAGATCATGTTTCCAAACGAATATCTTTGTCTGGATATCAAGTCAGTGTTTGTTCAGGGTTGATCTCAGAAGAAAAAATGCTTTAGTTCTCTGAAACATTTGAGGGATGTTGGATACGAAAATGTATGAGCGCTTGGTGTAAAATTAGTTGCTGTTAAATATCAAGGTGAATATGTTATTCTCCAAGAGTAAGGTTTATATCTAATGATTATACATGTATGATAGCAAGCAGTTCAGATTTTGTTTTGCACGAATCAAAAACGTTTAGGTAAATAAAGCTGCGTTAGTTGTCTTTAATGCTATGTCGTACACCCACCAACCAATCCATATAAAATAGATTTTGATATACAAAATTGTCATGGATAATCTAAAACTCTTCCCGTGTTCATCCTTCGGTACGCCAAGCCCGTCTGTGTGTTCTTATAACTGCCCCTTCGAACTATGGAATGAAACTTTTCACAAACACAGTGAGATTATGGTGCTTTGTAAATGTTACTTGTTCAAAACATATTTTTTTGTTTCTTTAATTCTTTTTCTATTTGTTCAAGTTCAGGAAGAAGCGATTTAGTTGTTTCAGTAATACGTTTAAATAATTGTTGAGAAGCTTCTGCAAAATAAATTTAAAATTACTGTAATTTTCGTCTGACACAATCACGGACAGGTATAAATTTCTAAATCGCCGCTAGTCTTTCTCGTGCCCATCTAGTTGTTAACGATTCGCCAGCCATATTATTTATAATATGATATGATTTAAATCATAGCAGCAGAGATAATGCAACCTCGGTGTTAAACACACGCGCATCATAATAAAAAATAGTAACCCGTAAGAGTGACTCTTGGAGAGAAACTCATGGTTATTTAGAAGCTTCAATTTGCATTTTTGACGTTATTTTTGTTTCGGTGTCGTAGGACATGGTAGTTTAGTAAATATGATCTTTTATAAATCGACTTGGGCTCACCCTTTCTGCAGATTTTAGGCATGGTCCATCACATGGTCAAAAGCAAAATGCGCAGCTCAGGAAAATACTACATTCGATAACAAAATGTTGAACAGCTACAAACACGTTAGGTCATTGATTAGTAGGTCATTAATGTTGTTACATTATTCAATGTATCGTTTCTACATTGATTAAAACGAAAGCAATCTAAAACCTTTAATGCTTATTCAAAACTTACTGAGAAACCATTAAAATATACTGCATATTTTTACAGCAAAATACGCTTATATGGAAACGTTCTGGTTACCAAAGACCTTGTAAACAGCAGAACTGAAGACTGCATTAATAATAATAATGAAAATGAATGATTTTAATAGACAATATTTGTTGCTAGAATATTACAGATGTGTAACAGACATCGCACTTGACAATAAACCAGTTAAGCGTGACCTTCATGCACATTTATATTGATCTCAAATCCAGATGGAAGAAAGTTAATATTCCAAAAGGTAGAACTTAGACAAAAACATGATAAGTCGACTGCAAGGCATGCAATATACTAGCGTGAAAATAAATCGCAGTACAGAATAAATAAAAAGAGACAACATTAAAAATATACAGTTTATTTCAACTATATTGCGATAACGCTGATAATAATTACACTGAAATAGACAGTAAACTGCTCCACGAGAGTACGATCAAAAGGCGACAGATATTACATTAATGTTCATGCGATCAAGGTGACATTTAAACCTATTTCAGATTTCATTTAAAGAGATCATGCGTTTTTCATAATGGTATGATTTGTTTTCGATTATATGGTAGTTAAGTTCAAATTGATAATGTATTTGCTTCATGCCAATTCCTTCCTTTATGTTCGCTTTGTACAGATTAAGAATTTTTGTGGAATATTAGTACATACGCTTCGAGTTTGCCGTCAACATATACTTTAATATGCAAACTAATACATTGACATATTAGGAAATTGTATTGGTGCATAAAGGAAAGATCATCGTCTTCAAATGCAGGAATATCATAATTTATGATGTTTCAAAATTGCAATCACCTTCATGGGGCTCCATATTAAAATCGCTTGTATTCATCATAATGAAACGTTTACTATTCATTCTAAATACCATTGTTCATACTGCTCAAATAAAAAAGATTCCGGCTTAGATTATAATTCAACACTTATTACTTACTTGCATCACCTCAAACATATAGTAATTATTTTTCCAACAAGTCTCGCAGTGCAATAAACATTAGTATATTCGTTTGACAGGAATTTCAATGGTTTTCTATTTGCAATACAGGGACATAGGTCAGTGACAACCACTGCAAATTATTAAAGTACAGCTCTAATTTCAAATTTACATTATTGTTTTGGGATGTAATGGATGAAATATATACTTAAAGATTTTAGGTTACTGAGGGTGAGAAGATACTTAATGGACAATTATTGTTAACTATGCTATATATATATATATATATATATATATATATATATATATATATATATATATATATATATATATAGATATATGTGTGTGTGTGTGTGTGTGTGTGTGTGTGTGTGTGTGTGTTGATACTGAGAGAGATCTACTGTCGGGTTTCATATGCCTCAAAGATTAAAGTCTATCGGATTGCATGCCTCCGGCACGATCAATTAAAACTTTCAATTGATTATACACACTTGATCTAAACATTTAGCAGTTTTGTTGCAAGATACTATTGGGAGCTCACTTAAACTATACACGTTCAGACTAAATTTCATACATTCGCTTGTAAGGAAATTATAACAATATCTTCCAATTATATGAATGTGTAGTATTACGATTTTATGTGCTTAACCAAAGAAACAGAAAATAGTGAATGCCAACAACTTTTATAAAATTCAAATAATACTTTCTGCCTTAGAATATGAAGTGCACATTTTAAAATAATAACAGTATGATGAATTAAATTCCAAATAGTCGTACAAGTAATGCAACAAGCCCTAAAGATTATTTCGAATGAAGTCCATTATTGTACATACTGGACAATGGAATATGCAGATGTGTCTACATTCTTGATGTATCACAATCATATAATCCAAAATGTTCTTGAATGAATTCATAAAAATCCAAAATAGGGATCTAGTTCCAAAGTAAGCTGAAAGAGCATCTTTTTTTTAGCGAAAAATGTACAGAAATAAATCCACTCATAAATTACCTGAAACACAAGTAAACTTTCATTCTCTTAAGACTTCTGCTAAAAAAGGAATGCGCACTTCCTTATATAAGGTTGTAAGTCATCTTAAGATGAGAGTCCAATATTCATTTCAAGAACAATGAGTCAACAAGGTCAGAAAATTCCCAGTGAAACAAATTAACGGCCTAAACTCAGATACAAATAAATATGTTAATTTTGAGTAATCATGATCGTGAAACCTTATCTAAAATCATCGAGAAATATTAGCTGTGTAAAATATTGTTTTGTCACGAAGGCCCTATACTCATTTACTGTCCAATGTAAGATAGACAATATATATATATATATATATATATATATATATATATATATATATATATATATATATATATATATATAATCACTGAGAAGTGTCAACGCACAATACGAATGAAATAGACAGAGCGGTAAGGATAACTATGTCAAGGAAAATTAGCACGTTTCAAATAGGAACAGTAAGAACAGAAATTGAAAACAGAACTTACACTGACATGACACAAATGTTTGTATTGGCAAAGTTTGTCATTATTAAGAAATATTGAACTGTTTACTCCTATAGATATTGCTTGGTAACGTTCTTGCTCCTAGTGATAATTACATTTTACCGGAAGTATATATATATATATATATATATATATATATATATATATATATATATATATATATATATAGTATGTACAAGCTTTATGCATGTAACAAAGACTATGTCGTAAAATAATTAAACCCTTTGTATTTCGAGGATTGTTTCTTCACGAATTATTGGATATTGTTATATTGTTAACATTTAAATAAGTCAATATAGTAAGGAGAGAGAGAGAGAGAGAGAGAGAGAGAGAGAGAGAGAGAGAGAGAGAGAGAGAGAGAGAAGAGAGAGAGAGAAAGAGAAGAACACAAGAGGGCACAAGTATTACCTTCACTATTTACAATGGTGATGGAAATAACCTAATAGCAGTCAGGGCCGGTGCATGGCGTTTTGGCGCCCGATGCGAGATCTGGCGCCCCTTTCCACTCACGACCACCACCACCCATAGCCTAGTTCGCCTAGCGGAAGCTCCGGCCCTGGTAGCAGTTTTATATCTTCATGCAAAATATATATATTTCTTTATTTTGTTTCATTTGCACTGCCGTCTGCCAGAAAGCAATCACTGAATTTTAATTACTGCATATGGTTATTTGAATAATTATAATGATTTTCACCTCACCTCAGTTTTTTGCTGACTATATATGGCACAAAAGGCGCACAAAAACATTCAACGGAATAGGCAGGAGTTTGCCTTTTTTTAATTTTAAAGAGCCATAATGATTATTGCTATTTTGTCTAGTGAGCAGACTTTCCCACCATATTTTAAAATTAAGAAATCTACTAATTTTGTCTAAAAACAACATTTTTCTGAAAATCTTCAATTCATATTTGATTAAGTTCAAACCCCCCATTTTTAGTTACATTATGTACATGAAAATATGATACATTTAAGTGTAGCATTAAGATTTAACAATGTCACAATTATTTTTTGTTTGTTTTCTTCTATTTGGCAAACGTATTGCATGATCAAATACAAACAGTTTCATCTTGAGACGCTTTAAAGTACTTCCTTAAGCTGTACATTTTAGACATAGTAACATTTAAATTGATTGCTCGCTATTCTTAATTTCATTTTATTTTGTGTCAATAGCGAAACCTATGTATGTTGTTTGATTCATCCGTTGTGGCAGGGCTGGGTTATGGGATAAATAGCTTGCCTATTTTGTGAGAGAGATAATATGTTATATGCTTTTTCTCCAGAGCATGCACTGGTTTAAGTAATGTTTCCCATTGTCGTTTTATATATGGTCATAAGTTGGATCAACATCTTCCAAATATCCCATATCCTTGTTGAGTGTGCCAGAGTTTGTGTGATCATATATGTTCTCGAAATTTTGTTTAAACGTTGAATGATCGTATGTGGGATCGGGAATTGTCGTAGGATGTATAGTCGTGCAATCATAAGTGTCATCACGAAATTCGGTCGTGTGGTTATCCGTGTTATACACTGCATCATAAGAGTTATTGCCGTCTTTATCGGCACTTTGATGATATTGGTTCTGGGTTTGTTCTGGATTTGTTACATTGTTTCCATCGTTGTTCAGCAATTGAACTTGACATGGATAGATATTTAAAATTCCTGTAATGCATCTCTGTTGTGTTTTACTTTGTCCAGGTTGTGTCTTTAGGACAGTTGAATATTCCGCTTGTGCATTAAAAGGCACAGTTTCTGACGTCTGATTGAGTCTTTCTGTTGAATGGCTGGTATCTTCGTTATCAGTCTTTGGCCTTGTTGCTCCACTATATGTAACACTAGAGACCGTACTATGATTAGATATGTTTGCGTTAGGGCTGGTAGCACGTCTTCTGAGAAGAAACACAAAAAGTCATTACAAGGCCATGATACACATTACAAAATCACAATTTTTGACACTATATTGTTCCATCCAGATATATCAGCTCAAATTTGACATACTTCCACATGTTTGTGTTTGATTGCAGTAAACTACTCACACAGAAAGTATTTTATTCGCATAACATGTAATCGTAAGTGTCTCATATCATTATTCAGGCTCGGTTAACACAAATATTGATCGACATTGACAGGTAAAGAAACATGAACAGGAGTTACGTCAAGTGAACACTAGTAATGTATTTATGACCAATAAGTCATAATCTTACATTAGTTACTTTATCTCAATGATTCCTTTCATTTTATATTGCTGCTTTACATGGCATCTGCTTAAAAAGGTGATGTAGTAAATATTGTGTATTGAGTACCTGTATAGGTATGTAACAATCAGTAACACGGCTACGGTAAAAGCAAGACCACCTATGACAATACCGATTATTACTCCGTCTGAAATGCAGGAAAAATGAAGCAGATCTATTCATAAATCACACACACAAATAAACACTGCGTAAAAATATGAATCTTTATGTGATTGAAATATATTTTTGTAAACATTTTCATATTAGGCAAAATGTTCGAGGGTAAAACAAAAATTGCATGTTGTTTTATTTGCGGAAAGGCAAAAGTAACCCAATTAGAAAAATGACGAGTAAGAACTACAACGTGCTGTGATTTTACTGAAAGCCTTGTATTTACATCTCTTCATATTATTTCCAATCCGCTAACCTTTGCATTTCAAGAACACATATACACTAATTTAAGCACATACACTCTTATTTAAACTTTCATGCTGCAGAAATGTTTTTTTTTATAATGGAGAATTGATCGGATGCTCCGTCTCCCTATTTTACATTAGGCAGCAAAGGTTTGTTAATATTATAAAATTGAGGATTGTCAATTTCAGAATCACTCACGGAACTACACAGAATTCATTCATGGAACGTTTATTATTTGTTTTCAACCTCGAATGTTATTCTTGTTACTCAATAATATTCGAACTATAAAGTTAACTACATAATAATGATATAGCCCCTGTTATACATCAAGAAAAGCCTCTTTTTTTTACATCACTTTTATATAATGATCGTTGCTCTGAACATAAATAAATAAGTATATAAATAAATAATAAATGAATGAGTAAAGAGCGAAACGTTACTGTCCAAACAGTAGCCAAGTCAACGACGAGAGACAAGGCGCTAGCTTTGGATGAAGTGAGCGCACAAATGTTAAAAGCTGATGAGAAAGGAATATTATGACTGTTGGCAAACATCTTTAAAGACGGAATAACAAATCATGTCTAGTAGAATTATTAAACTACCAAAGAAAGCCGAGTTGTCAAACTGTAGCAAATGGATAGGTATCACTCTGTTTTCTCTCACCAGCAAAGTGTTTAGCAAGTTTGTCCGCAGAAGAATGGTGGATGCATCGATTGGACAAGTACATCAAACAAATCAGGCTTGCTTTTGACCTCAAATTGGTATTGAGACAGATCTTGGAACAAAGTCAGACTTTCAATGCACCTTTATAAGCCAACGTTATTAACGTTGTGAACGTTTTTGATAACAGACATCCGGATTACTTGTGGAAACTATACAGAAAAACTGTAAGCATAATAAGGATGAAGTATAGCGAGTACTTTGCAATAAGAAACTGCATGAGGAAGTCAGGTGGGAACTGTAGTGAAGCAGGAATGCATCTTGCCTCCAATTTTTGTATATTAGGCACTTACTGGATTATGAATAAATTAAACCAAACCCATCATCCAATAATTATAGATACACCGACGGAGGTGGATTAGATACGTGCTCCGAATCCTCCCCCATCACTTCACATATTTTCCCTCCGATAAACTCCCGTTGACAGAAGAAAGAGAGGCAGACCCAAAAAGACATGAAGCAGGGCAGAAGAGAAGGCGATGGAGGAGCAAAGGTGAACCTTGGGACACTAGGAGAGATGTGCATCAGAAAACCAAAGGTGTTCAGCTCTAATTGCGGCCGTATTCGTTAATCCGAGTGCGAGGATTGAATAACGTAATTTTATATACTAATGGTTCCTCTTAACATCAATATACAAATAAAGAGAGAGAGAGAGAGAGAGAGAGAGAGAGAGAGGAAGAAGAAGCAAGAATCTTTACCGTTTGCGTAATGCGAAGAGGTATTCACGGACGTAGCTGCAGTAGTGGTAGCGATGTCAGTTGAACAGAGTTTGACCATAGTGTTAATGCGAATTTTGGTAGTTAATTTTGGAGTCATATTCTCTCTGCTGGAATTCATTGGAATTGCAGTGGAAAGTGATGTTCTACCTGTTGTCGTTGATTCTAAAGCATAATAAATATGAAACAATATTTAAATAGTAGCATTGTAATCTTTTGTGAAATTGTACTCCTGCATAATTCCCGAAATGAAGCTCTAAAATCATTAATTTAAATAGCTGTAACTTATTTATGTAAAACCTGCAAACTGCAATTGTTTATTCTTTTGAATTTGTTATTACAAAAAGCGAGAGAAAGACAATTCATTGATTTGACAAAAGGTGTCCTTTATAAAGTATACTTTGAAGGAATGGTAAAAATGTTTTTATAAATTTAATTGAAAGCGTCCTTAAAACAGATATTGTTAATCCTCCTAAACGTTCAAAAATAAAATGTGTTAGCAGCAACTGCTGTCGGTCTTAATTAGAGATGGTATAAGAGAGAGAGAGAAACAGAGATACAGAGACCGTGAGCCTTCCTTCTAACACTAAAGAAAACAATCATAAAAACATTTTTAACGTTAGTTTGTATCAATTAACAAAGCAAAAGTAAGTGTATCAAATAAAAAGTAAAATATATCAAAATATTATGAAAGGTTTGATAAAGGGAACGTTTATGACGAGATTCTCATTTTACCATCTAACATAGTTACAATTGGTCCGACTACATGATACAAACTTTAAGAAGAATATATAATCCTACGTTATTAACAATCGGAGATAGCGCAAATACAAGGCAATTGTACTGTATTTACACACTTCTTCTCAACATTTTCATTATGGTTGTGTGTTTTGGCCATTGATATATATAATGATTAAAGATTATTATTATCATTTATTAATCATCGGGTCAGTCAATATAATACCTGTGCAGGATTGCTTCTTGAGCGAAATGCTGCTGATATAGCATGTTACATCGTAACAATTGCGGCGTAGAAATCTGATTGTAATCTTGGATTTATTTTGGACATTAATAGTTACATTAATCTCATTCCATCCTTGGAATTGATTTTGACTTTGGCTCCACCAAACTGGTGACGAAGTGGTTCCGGTATTGGAATGCACGTCAATAACGATACACTCACTTTTGAAATCTTTCATTTGGTATTTAAATGAAAGACATTTTTCTCCTGGATATATATCTAACCCGGAAGTCAGAACTGATTCTTTCTTTGATTTTAACTCCGTGACAGCAAAGTTGCCCTCTGAAATACAAATGCATATGTTGCGTAAAGTTTTGTTAAAACACAGAGTTTAGGACTGCACGAGGCAAGTTCAGAGTAAACATTAATGAAGTGGATATATTTACATATGTATGTATGTATGTATATGTATCCATGTATATATATATATATATATATATATATATATATATATATATATCGACCATGTCGGCTAATTCTGCGTATATATATATATATCGACCATGTCGGCTAATTCTGCGAGTCGGGTATTTGTGCGCAACGATACGACATTATGGAAACTTTGGAACACATGTTGTCTTTGATCGAATATCCAATTTATGCCAAGAAAGTGTACAAAAATATCCCACATTCCTGATCCACACATAATTACCGCAATTACACATGAAAATGTGATTGCTAAAAATCAGTCTACAACTTGTAACGCAGAAAATCCTAATTAGTATGTATCTTTTAGAATAATATATCAAATACATTATATGAAAGATGGAAACGAATACCTTTAAACAATACTGTATTCTAATTAAAGTATCTAATTTTGCAAGACGTTTTCCCACACGTAGTTGTATCGTCTGCTATTCAATATGTCAGCTTGCCGGTTGAACTGAATTCTTAAAAATTTGCCTGGCGTATAGTCTGTTTCTAACTCTTTTTGTAAATACTTTTTCTCCATAAAAGAGAAGTTGAAAACATATCACATCCTGTTCATTGTTAGAACACTTCAATATTATAACTTCTTCATAAAATGCTGAACTTTACTAATGTTTGTACACGATCAGTCTAGTTTGCCTAACATTCCATGCCATTTATTGGCATTTTTACATTGAATTTTGTAACACCAGCCATAACCCTGACCTAATTACTCGACCGACATGCTGACAGAAACAGTCCAAAGTAATGTATTTCATTTCCATAGCCCGATGACTAAACATTACATATTATCTAAGCTATTCGCTGATTAGACCGACATATTGCGAGTCACGAAAACACAGGGGTGGTATTATTATTTTCAACAGAATATTTTCGTGACAATTGACTCTCTTCAAAATAGTAAGCATTCATTAACTTTTGTTCGTCAATCTGTCGAATTTGATATGCGTTGTGCTTCAATATTGGCGACGAAATCCAAAGGTGCGCAGAAATGACTAACATAGACTAACATTACATTTATTTGCAAGTTGATTGGCACGCAAAACGTCTGAGTTTAAAAAAGATAAAGAGTTGTAGAATGAGATAAATCAGGAAGAAAAAAGACTATATATTGAACTTAAACAACTAAAATATGCATAACATGTGAATTTACGTTGACTATAAAATCAGAAGGAAAAAGTGCATGAAACATGACATGGTAAATGGTTTATCTAATTTTTCTAATTTTCTATTTTCTGTTGTAATTTCTCAATATCTTCATTTAAGGGTCTTTTTTTTAAAAAGAAGTATTAAAGAGCGTACAGTTTTATAGTTAGGATATATTAATAGATGTTTACTTATGTTTTGACTAGTAGTAATACTAGTACTAATGGCGTAAATTATCATTAGCTTAACAGTTCGAACGGTTAGACGAATTTAGTAAGTTCCCATTGCTTGGGCTAGGTCACATGAAAATGCAAGCTCGAGACGAATTGAGTAGTAAGATCCGCCAAATGGTGCATGTTGTGATATGGAGTCGTGATATAAGGTGTATATAAGCAAGAGGATTAAAAATCAGATTTATTCCTATTTTGGAGTCATTCTCATTTCTTGTGTTCCTGTTATAATTCTACAGACGTGTTTGATGTTTCAATTCGATAGGTTTCGAACGGAAAAACGTTGGTTTGGAAAGGTTCTGTGGGAAAGGGATCATTAAATGAACTATAATATTATTCTGGAACTAATGTTAATTATTGGAAAGAGTGATTGAAACTGCCATCATGACAACAACACGATTCCTGACGGGCCAGTACATTGAAATTTATAGGGAACGTTATTAGAACTTTATCAAGATCAGTTTTGATTCCTTCACTTCATAATATTTTTTGTTCTTGACATGTTTTGTTTAGTGGAGGAAGAGCCTGGAATAAAACCGGGGAAAACCACCCAGGATGGGAAGCTACTGGCAAGCTTTTTCACGTACCCACACTGGCCGAGCCCGAGACTCGAACCCACGCAGACGGAGGTGAAAAGGCAATGATCAGTAGCGGAAAGCGCTTAAAAATATATTATTCCAATTTTGAAAATAGATTAGTGGAGAAAAACGACTAGAGGTTGACCAGAATATCAGAATAGTATAAATGCTATCATATTCTGAGAAAACAAACATGCTGTTACAAATACGAAGTTGAGGGCTTTACACTAGCAGCTGTACGATCAACAAAATGGAAAAGGATCCAGGACATCAATACGTTTAAGAAGTAGCAAACACGGGGAAAAAGACATTATATATGTGAAATATTTATAAAAGAAGGAAAGACTATCAGGTACTCAGAGACCAAACAAGTTTCAGATGTCTACAAGTTATGTTTCTACAGAGATGGAAAGATTAAAGGGAATAAGTATTATTTTCTACTTGAGGGAACGTTCCATTCCTTTCCTTCCCAGCTGCAAAGTCCGTCCAGAAAGTTACAATCTGAAAGTTGATAGGATAAATTTATCATATAAACCTACAATGAGAAGGATATACATTTTCTTTATAATGTTTGTTTTATATCAGAACTCGTATGCTACACTTACCCACCCCCACCCACAAACAAAACAAGCAGAACAAATATGTAAAATTTGTGATACCAGTGACAAAATCAGGAACCATGTGTTTGTGGATGAACATATTTTTGAGTTGTCTACAAACACATGTTCTCTACCTTTTCAACAGTGTCTATTGGGTACGAGATGACTCTCAGCTATTGTTTGTTGCAACGTGATCAAACTGCTAAAATGTATTGATGGAAATGAACTTTAAATTTGCAGGTGCAATGGATATTAAAGATTACACTAATATTGTATTTTTAAAACATGAATTCATATGACGTTGCAACTGTATTTATTCATGTTTAAAATAAGTATTGCCATTTGTGTCAAGTTTACCTAGGCAAGAGGCTAGTTTGAGGACAATGTCATCTATTCCGATTTTGCTATACGATCTTCCAGTTCTTCCTCGTATGAAAATCGTCACCATACTGCTGTACTGAACATCAATTTCAACGGTGGCCCGACGCCAGTTCGTATTCGACTTAGATGGTTGCCAAATCGCAGAAACATTGTCTCCACTTGTACCTTGCACCAAGACGTGAATCATTGACTCCATAGATCCTCTGAATATATACCAAAAGTTTAGACACTGCAGGCCTTCAATTGTTGTTTGTATGCTCCTTAGTGTTGCATTCGATTCATTAGTAGCATCAAAGAGAAGATACCATTCGTTACCTGGAAACGACGTAGAATACAAAATGCCACCATTAAAAAATAATTTAAATCTAGGAATCGTATAATCAATAATGGATATAAGAGAAGCAACACAATAAATGCATGGTTTTATAACGACATAACTATTATATCATTATTAGATTACGTAGATGAATCTGACAAAACTGGTCAATCTGTTTGACATATTACAAACACATATCTGTTTGCCAGTTATTTTTTCGCACTTTTTTTTGTGATATTTATTTTCTGATCGCTTGTAGAAAACATTCTTTACTCATTTATTTCAGATATATTGGTTCTTGGCAATTCGTAGATATTGCTTTCCTTAAAAGCCTGTTTTCCTCCGTGTGTAATCTATATATGGAGAAACATAAAAATCAAATTGTACAATGCGCCAGAACATCTATTACACTTTTCACGTACATAACATACAGTAAAAGGGAATGTAGATAGTCATAATGCATGATAACAACAACGTGTAATGGTAAGTTACGGCATAGGTAAATTTACTTTGAAGAATAGGAAACGGTGCTATATTTCACGTAAAGGTTTACACGCTCACCTCCCATATTGATTCAAGGATTGCAATGAACATTTACTTCTTTTAGTTCTTCCTTGATATCAATACCTTACATATACATAATTGTGTTTAGGACACCTTTTAATAAATGGTCTTCGGAAGATTGAATGTTTTTTTGATATTTTACCATTTAAATTTCATGCGGGTGATCAGACTATATCTTTTTCCAATACATATGTGAATTGTCTTTCCAATACTTATGTGCATTGTCTTTCAAATACTTATGTGCATTCTCGGGACGAATACTATCTCTTTCGATGTTCTTTTGTCCCATAGAATCGACGGATAAAGTATATTGAACGTATGATAATAACTAATAAATGCATGAAAAATGTCATGAATATTAGCATAATAATCCAGAAGATCGGGGATAACAACAACAATAACAACAACAATAATAATAATAATAATAATAATAATAATAATAATAATAATAATAATAATAAAACAACATTTCAACCTTCTCCTCCGACAACTGCTGCTGTTGTTGCTCTTTATTATATAGCTGTGACAGTATTGTGATATAACCACCATATCAAAAACAATCAAAATGGCGTTATCAATTATCACTATTATTATATAATACATTATTATTATTATTATTATTATTATTATTAGTAGTAGTAGTAGTAGTAGTAGTAGTAGTAGTAGTAATATTAGTATTGGTATTAGTATTATTAGTAATATTATTGGACCGCTCTGCTGGTCTAGTGGTTAGAGCGTCAGCCTTAGATGCAAGAGGCTGTGAGTTTGATGCCCGGCCGAGTCATACCGAAGATTTTCAATACTGTTACTAATAGCTGCCTTACTAGGCGCTCATCATCAAGAGGTTAGTGTTAGGAATGGACGGTATGGGGTCAGGATAATGTGACTGGGTAGGACATCATGCTATATGTCTGAGGGAATGATGGCCCGGTGCTAGGCATCACTATAAACTGTAACAATGCAGAAATCGTAGCGATATGACTGAGAAATTGTTAAAGCTCCATTACCAAATGCAAACAACCCCACATATTCTTCTTCTTTTTTTTCTTCTTATTCATCTTCTTCTTCTTCTTCTTCTTCTTCTTCTTCTTCTTCTTCTTCTTCTTAATATTATTATTATTATTAGTAGTAGTAGTAGTAGTATCGTCATCACAATTATACTTCATTATCATCGTCATCATCATCATCATCATCAGTTTCTTTACCTAGTGTGGTCGTTGAGGCACTGTGCTGCTGAACATCTAACCAGTTCCCTCCACTTGTCTCGATCATGTGCCAATGCCTGTCTCACCGCAAAACTTTTCCTGGTCCATTCTGTGATGCTGTCATTCCACTTTCTTCTCTGTCTACCTCTCCGTCTACCACCTTGGACACTACCCTGCATTACTGTTGTGTTTAGACTGTTGGCTCTAGTGACATGGCCATACCATTTCAGCTTTCTCTTTTTGACAGTGGTGAGGAGGTCTTCATAATGGCCTACTTTATTATGCCTGATGGTGTAATGCACTGTTTCATTTGTGATGTGATAAATGTAAGATATGCCAAGAATGGTTCTGTAGTATCTCATTTCAAATGCCTGTATTCTTCGTTGTAAGTCTGCTGTCAGGGTCCAGAACTCACACGAATACAGAAAGATTGAGATGACTAGTGCTCTCTGTCACAGAATTAGGCGAAAATTTGAACTGATTTTTGTTGTACTTGAATTGCAAACGAAACTCACCATTTTCTTGATTTCGTCGTACACTCATTACCTGGGGTGATTAAGTGGCGTGTAACGATTTGCATGTGCCAATTTGTAATTTACATGAAATCCGAAATACTCGTTTTACGTGGTGCACGGCAAGCTCGATGTGATTTATGTTCACCTATTGAGAGTATATAAGGCGAACTATTTATCATAATTTTTTACGGGAACCAAAATATCTAATCGAAGGATAGATAACCTCGTCTTGCAAATCTCCAGCCAAAGGGGTGAGTGTTAAATTTACATTTCGTTTTATTGTGAATTTTATTCAGATTATCATTTCGTATAATGATGCTTTTATTGCAATTAAACGTGGAATATTTGGAATTACTAGTCACTTTTAGACTTTAAATACAATATCGTAATCTACGGCTTAGATTATTTTTGAGACAACTATTATTAGTCTGGTTTTGTTTATTATAGTTGATTCCGTCGTTGATTCCGTCGTTGATTCCGTCGTTGATACCGTAGAAGTACATCACTGATAGCGCATCTAATAACATCGTTGATACCGTCTCTGATACCGTAGCTGCTAACGTAGTTGTTACAATGTATCTGATACCGTAGCTGCTAATAACATCGTTGATACCGTAGCTGTTAACACATCTGATACCATCTTTTGATAAACGTCTTTGATATCGTCTGCTTTGTTGTGGGACATCTATTGTTTGTTCTGGAACATCTCTGTATAAATATCTGAATGTGCTTGTGCCGTTAATTTGTGCAAACGGAATTGAAGTATCTGTCTGTGTGTCGAACTGTCTGTTCGTCAGCATCTGTGTAACATGTAAATATCCGGAAAGCTAGAAGTCCGAGTGTCGGAGCTGTCTTAGAGTTGTAAAACGTCCGGGTCGACATCTAGGGTAGTGAGGAACCGTTGGTTCTGGTAGATGTTGTATGCTGTCTGAACGTATAACTGTGGTGGATCCGTGTAGGGAAACGTCCGATAATAGTATTGGTCAACCCTCGGTTCTCGGGGAAACTGGGAGACGATTCAACTGTTGCTGAATCGTGCGGTTATACAGGGGAGACACATAGGTGTATTGAAATTGTAATATAATTTAATACATTGTTGTATTTGCATGCTTATGTCAGATCGCAATAATATTTCAAGTGATCACATAGATATCAATAAAAGCTAGCAACTTGATTGAATACAAGTATATGATCGTGCTAGTTATCGCAATCCATCGTGCGATAGATAGTTTGTCGTTTGTGTTTATTTTTTTCGTAAATCATACTTGCATTTATTTAACTTTCGTAAAGGATTCTTGGATCTGTGTATAATCCAAGAGATCCCTTTACATTTGTGATTCCTTTTGTATTGTTATTTAATTTATTCATGTATTGTGAATGGTTGTGAGTGTAATTGTGGGTTGAGCGCGTGAGTTATTGTGTTAATACATCTGTATTTTTTTCATTTATAATTTATTACATAAATTTATATTTTCTTTCACAAATTGTGTTTGTATTGTTCATTTAATCCACCCTCCTCTCGGTAACAATTCTGTTACAATGGTGTCAGAAGTGGGATCGTTGGATTAAGTGAACTGTCAATCATTTTTGTGAAGGTATACATTTAATGTTTATATTTGAGCGTGACCTTCTGTTAAGATAATACTCTAGTTGGAGTTTATTTTTGTTTAGTTTACCTAGGTCCGTGTGTCCAGTATAAACGTGTTTAAATTATTGGTTTGGTTATATATCTACATTCATATTACAATTGTCATGTCATCCCTTAAGGACTTGGTTGCCTTAGGCAAAGAATTTGGATATGAAGGTGAAAGCTTAAGGAGATTTATTCAAGAAGAACAAGCCCGGGAAAGGGAAGAAAGGGCAAGGGCAAGGGAATTAGAAAAGGAAGAAAGGATAAGGTCAAGGGAATTAGAAAGGGAATTAGAAAAGGAAAAGGGGGAGGCCGAAGAAAGGAAAAGGGAATTAGAAAGGGTAGCCGATGAAAGGAAACGGGAATTAGAAAGGGAATCCGAAGATAGGAAATGGGCATTTGAGAAGGATAAGATAGAATTAGAGAAGCAGGCCCAAAGGGAAAAGATAGAATTAGAGAAGCAGGCCGAAAAGGACAAGATAGAATTAGAGAAGCAGGCCGAAAAGGATAGGATAGGATGGGAAATGGAAGCGGAGCAAAAGCGAATAGAGTTAGAAGAAAGAGCAAAACAACGGGATCATGAGCGTAAGGTAGAATTAGCGACATCTGGAAGAGAACACGATTCTGCCTTTAGCAAATTAAGGGGCCCCAAATTACCTCCCTTTGACGATGAAAAAGATAACATAGATAGTTATCTTCATCGGTTTGAGCGGTATGCCGAAAACCAGAAGTGGAGTCAAAATGACTGGGCGCTGCATCTGAGTGCTTTATTAAAAGGTAAAGCACTGGATGTATACTCGCGACTTCCTAGGGACGATGTGTTTAAGTACGACGTCCTAAAGGAAGCACTTCTCAAAAGGTACGAGCTCACTGAACAAGGTTTTCGAAAAAAGTTCAGGTATAGCAAGCCCAATAAGGGAGAAACCTTTCGTCAGTTCACCGTCAGAATTGCGAACTATTTTGAGCGGTGGATTGAATGCGGCAAAGCGGTGAAAACGTTTGAAGGGTTGACTGATTTCTTGCTCAGAGATCAATTATTTAATACAGTTGGGCGAGAATTAGATCAATTTCTGAAGGAGAAAGTCTTCACAAACGTAAAAGATATGGCTAAGCAAGCCGATTTATTTGCCGAAGCTCATGGGGGAACTCAGAACGTGGTTTTAAAAGATTTTAAGTCTGGAAACCAGTCTGTAAGACCTATGCCTAGGGAGCCTGTAAAATCAGCTGAGGTAAAAAGGTCAGTTGGGAATCCAGTTTTTCAGCGTGTGCGGTGTTTCTTGTGTAATGCATTGGGTCATGTTCAAAAAGACTGTCCTAAAAGAAAGGCACTTATACATAAGGTAGCAATGGCTATACAAAGTAAAGGTATATCCGATAACAACGTACATGTAGAACCTTGTATTCATTCACTTGGCACGTGTTTATTTCCTGAAGCGCGTGTACCAACCGCGAGAGGGTTTGTCAACGGTCGAGAAGTCGTGGTATTGCGTGACACTGGTTGTACGGGCGTAGTGATCAAACGTAGTCTCGTGCAGGATAACCAAATGCTCGGGTGGGAATCCCCATGTATGTTGCTTGATCAGACGATGGGTCGCATTCCCGTAGCAAGGATCACAGTAAAAACACCTTTCTTAACGGGAACTGTTGATGCCCTTTGTATGGACAATCCTATATACGATCTGACGATCGGTAATGTTGAAGGTTCCCGTCTTCCAACCATGGCCGATTTTAAAATACCTTTGGCCCAGGCAGTCGAAACGCGAGCGCAAACACGGCGAGAGAAATCCGCGTTTCATAAATTAATAGTCCCTGAATCGATCTCAGGAATTTCCCGTGATGATTTCAAACAAGAGCAAGAACGTGATGAGTCCATCAGAACAATTGTTGAGAAAATCACGTCCGGCGCGATTAAACATTGCAAGCGTGGGGGTAGCTCTAGATTCGTACGCAAGAACGGATTAATTCATAGGGAGTTTAGCGCTCGGGAGGGTAAGAAGTATTGGCAAGTGGTCGTACCCCAGAGATATAGATCTCAAGTACTTAGGGTGGCGCATGAGTCAAGCATGGCAGGACACCTAGGTAAGGCTAAGACCACTAGCAGGGTAGTCGCTGAATTCTACTGGCCCGGTGTTAATGGCGATGTCACACGGTTCTGTAGATCGTGCGACGTATGTCAGAAAACCGTTTGTAAGGGAAGGGTCACAAGGGTGCCCTTAGGACAAATGCCATTAATAGATACACCGTTTAAAAGAGTGGCAGTAGATATTGTAGGACCAATACACCCGGTTACCGAAAGAAAGAATCGGTACATACTTACTCTGGTTGATTACGCAACCAGATACCCCGAAGCCGTAGCGTTACCAACTATTGAAACGGAAAGGGTAGCTGAAGCATTAGTTGATATCTTCAGTAGGGTAGGGGTGCCAGAGGAAATCCTCACTGATTGTGGTGCCCAATTCACCTCTGACCTCATGGGTGAAATAAGTAGGCTGTTATCCATCAAACAGCTAAACACTACCCCATACCATCCGATGTGCAATGGACTGGTAGAGAAATTTAATGGTACCCTGAAAAGCATGCTACGGAAGATGTGCGCGGAACGTCCGCAAGACTGGGACCGTTATTTAAACGCTGTTCTGTTCGCGTACCGTGAAGTACCGCAGGAAAGTTTAGGGTTCTCACCCTTTGAACTGTTGTATGGTAGAACAGTTCGAGGCCCGATGCGGATACTACGCGAACTATGGACTGGTGATGTCGCGAACGAGGAAATAAAAACGACTTACCAGTACGTGTTAGATCTAAGAAACAAACTTGAGAGTACATGCCAGATGGCACGTGACGAATTGATTAAATCGGGGCGCAGATATGCCAAGTATTACAACCGCAGAGCGCGTAATAGGAAATTTCTTGTGGGAGATCAGGTGCTATTGCTTCTTCCAACGAGTTCGAATAAGTTATTAGTCCAGTGGAAAGGTCCATATGAAGTTAAAGAAGTAAAATGTGACATGGACTATAAAATTGACATGGACGGTAATGTAAAGACATTCCATGCTAACATGCTCAAGCTGTATATTAAGAGACAGAGCGACAATGTTGGAAAGGGGGTCTTAAATGTCGTTTGTACGGCAGTCGTAGACGATGATGAAGTTAATTCGAATATAGAGAGTTCCCTTGAATGTCCCTTGGGAGTTGCGGGGGAGGGGATAGATAAAGTCGATGTGAGTGCGGAGTTGACGAAAGACCAGCGTCAACAGATTAATGCGCTCTTGGCTAAACATTCTTATGTATTCACTGACAGACCAGGTTGTACAACTTTGTTGGACCTCAAAATTAAGCTGAATACGTCTGACCCTATTCGAATCAAGGGCTATCCGGTGCCATACAACGCACGTGAAGCTGTGGACGAAGAGGTGAGTAAAATGTTGGATCTGGGGGTGATTGAACCCTCCAACTCACCATATTCGTCTCCAGTAGTGTTAGTAAGGAAAAAGGACGGGACGAACCGATTCTGTATCGATTTTCGGCAGTTGAATAAAATCACTGTGTTCGATGCAGAACCAATGCCAGATATGGAGGGTCTATTTGCAAAGTTGTCGGGAAACCGATGGATTTCCAAATTGGATCTGTCCAAGGGATATTGGCAGGTTCCCATTGTCCCAGAGTCCCGAACTTTGACGGCATTTGCGACCCAGAAAGGATTGCATCAATTCAAAGTGATGCCTTTCGGGTTAGTTGGAGCCAGCGCCACTTGTTGTCGTTTGATGCGAAAGTTGCTGAAAGGTTTAACAAACGTTGATACCTTTGTAGACGACATATTCGTGTACACGAATACTTGGAGTGAGCACGTGTCCGTACTGAGCGAGCTCTTCAATAGACTCCGCAGAGCGAACCTCACAGTGAGACCCACTAAATGCAGTATTGGTTATACAGATTTAGATTGTTTGGGTCATAGGGTCAGCGGTATGGGTCAGTTAAAACCTCATCCCAAGCAAATTGAAGCAATTAGAGACGCACCGAAGCCAACCAACAAAACGCAGGTAAGATCATTTCTAGGTCTAGTAGGTTTTTACAGAAAGTTTATACCGAACTTTGCAGCCATTGCTAGCCCGCTGTCTGATTTGACCAAAAAGGGGCAACCAAACAAAGTGGAATGGGGACCGCCACAAGATAAAGCATTTTGTACTCTGAAAGAGAAACTGGTTAGTGCACCTATATTGAAATTGCCGGATGTCAGCAAACCCTTTATTCTAAGAACAGACGCTTCTGAAACTGGGTTGGGGGCAGTTTTACTGCAAGAGCAGGACGACAGTAAGTTACCCGTAGCTTACTCGAGTAGGAAATTGCTACCCAGGGAGAAAAATTATTCCGTTATAGAAAAGGAATGTTTGGCCGTAGTATGGGGAATTGGGAAGTATCACGCATATCTGTTTGGGAGAAAATTTGAACTGATTTTTGTTGTACTTGAATTGCAAACGAAACTCACCATTTTCTTGATTTCGTCGTACACTCATTACCTGGGGTGATTAAGTGGCGTGTAACGATTTGCATGTGCCAATTTGTAATTTACATGAAATCCGAAATACTCGTTTTACGTGGTGCACGGCAAGCTCGATGTGATTTATGTTCACCTATTGAGAGTATATAAGGCGAACTATTTATCATAATTTTTTACGGGAACCAAAATATCTAATCGAAGGATAGATAACCTCGTCTTGCAAATCTCCAGCCAAAGGGGTGAGTGTTAAATTTACATTTCGTTTTATTGTGAATTTTATTCAGATTATCATTTCGTATAATGATGCTTTTATTGCAATTAAACGTGGAATATTTGGAATTACTAGTCACTTTTAGACTTTAAATACAATATCGTAATCTACGGCTTAGATTATTTTTGAGACAACTATTATTAGTCTGGTTTTGTTTATTATAGTTGATTCCGTCGTTGATTCCGTCGTTGATACCGTAGAAGTACATCACTGATAGCGCATCTAATAACATCGTTGATACCGTCTCTGATACCGTAGCTGCTAACGTAGTTGTTACAATGTATCTGATACCGTAGCTGCTAATAACATCGTTGATACTGTAGCTGTTAACACATCTGATACCATCTTTTGATAAACGTCTTTGATATCGTCTGATTTGTTGTGGGACATCTATTGTTTGTTCTGGAACATCTCTGTATAAATATCTGAATGTGCTTGTGCCGTTAATTTGTGCAAACGGAATTGAAGTATCTGTCTGTGTGTCGAACTGTCTGTTCGTCAACATCTGTGTAACATGTAAATATCCGGAAAGCTAGAAGTCCGAGTGTCGGAGCTGTCTTAGAGTTGTAAAACGTCCGGGTCGACATCTAGGGTAGTGAGGAACCGTTGGTTCTGGTAGATGTTGTATGCTGTCTGAACGTATAACTGTGGTGGATCCGTGTAGGGAAACGTCCGATAATAGTATTGGTCAACCCTCGGTTCTCGGGGAAACTGGGAGACGATTCAACTGTTGCTGAATCGTGCGGTTATACAGGGGAGACACATAGGTGTATTGAAATTGTAATATAATTTAATACATTGTTGTATTTGCATGCTTATGTCAGATCGCAATAATATTTCAAGTGATCACATAGATATCAATAAAAGCTAGCAACTTGATTGAATACAAGTATATGATCGTGCTAGTTATCGCAATCCATCGTGCGATAGATAGTTTGTCGTTTGTGTTTATTTTTTTCGTAAATCATACTTGCATTTATTTAACTTTCGTAAAGGATTCTTGGATCTGTGTATAATCCAAGAGATCCCTTTACATTTGTGATTCCTTTTGTATTGTTATTTAATTTATTCATGTATTGTGAATGGTTGTGAGTGTAATTGTGGGTTGAGCGCGTGAGTTATTGTGTTAATACATCTGTATTTTTTTCATTTATAATTTATTACATAAATTTATATTTTCTTTCACAAATTGTGTTTGTATTGTTCATTTAATCCACCCTCCTCTCGGTAACAATTCTGTTACACTCTCAATAGTCTCCTTTTAGTTTTAGGTTGGTGATGTTACACCATCCAATGCTTACTGTCCCACAGTGGTTTTCAAGGGCTTCGATCATGATGCGCTCTAAGCAGATATTGAAAAGCGTGGGTGACAGGAGACAGCCTAGCCGTACTCCAACTGTTGTTTTGAACCAGTCCCCCACAGAACCATGAGCAGTTCCTGCACTGGTAGCCTTGGCGTACAGCTGCTTGATGGTGTTGGTCAACTTTTGACCCATGTTTCTCTTCTTGATTGTGGCTCACAATGCCAAATGCCACACTCTGTCATAAGTCAAATTATACTTACCATAACAATAATCATAATATCTCCAACGTCATTTGTTCTATCAGTAATCGTTAGATACACGCATCCATCATTGTAATTATCAATTGATTTTAAGTGTATTAATTCAATAGTAGATAATGCATTTCACACAAAACAATAAACAGTTTGGAGACTTAGATAAACATATTTGTACATTTGTTTTTTAAGAGAAAAATATAACTGAAAAACAGTTTCTAATTGACTGAACAAACAACTTTTGGAGACTAAAATTATGTGTGTGCATAACACAAATTCGCGTTTTCACTCTTAATTTAAAATTGAAATATCCTGTATATTATAAGATTGTCAGTTTAAAAGAGACTTAATTTGAGACCAACCGAATGTATAAAAAGTACAAGCTATATTTTGAGAGCCGTAAATGTGTTCTGCTCACAATTACTGCAATGACTGTATGTAGTTAGACCAACTAGGTATGTATAATTATTAATTGCGCCTTTATATGCCAACCCAATACAAACGAAATAAAGCTGAAACTGGTAACACGTATTTCCTATATGTCCTCATTTTTAAAATAGAAAGGTAACATTGGAATCAATAATGTTTATTTTTCCATTCTCCTCTTGTGAATGCAAACTTTATGTAAACATTTCACTCATGCTAATTTTAAGAAACGAAAGAACGAATTGCGTGCGTTTTCAAATATAATGCGAAACACAAAAGTGTACAATGAAACAACGTTAATTAACGTTTATTATCCTGAGGTTTGTATTAAATATTGAAACTGCGCGCATCCGAGAGAGAGAGAGAGAGAGAGAGAGAGAGAGAGAGAGAGAGAGAGAGAGAGAGAGAGAGAGAGAGAGAGTGATCGTCAGTAATCCCTCCATAGATACACGTAATAAAATATTAGTCGTGGCATGTTAACTTGCGATAGATTGTGTTTATCATAACAATACGTGTCTACAAGACGACATGATACCTCATCAGGTATTAAAGAAGATATAATAAAAACGTTGTAGAGCAAGTTTTAAACACCCCACAAGTAGTATACATGCCAATGAATTAACAAAAACCATGATTCCAAGTGTTTTACAAGACATGTCTGTTTTATAGTAAGACATGAGAGATGGAAGAGAATTTAACACATTATAATATAATAATGTGCTATGGTAGGTCCTTTCAGTAAAAAGCTTGAATGTAATGTAAATATAATGATCGTTGCAAAAATGAAATATCTCACTAAAGGTACATCTGTCAAACTATGTACGCCAAGATTCATAAGTTAATATTCGTTTGATGTTTGTCAAATATTTAGTCCAAAACGTCTTTGTCAGAAGTCACCAAGAATAATATTGAGCACATTGCAAGACTGATCCCGCTTCAGATTCTAAGGCAAGAAGGATCAATGTTATAGGTAAACACTATATTATGAAATGCAAAGATATAATGTTTGAAATCATTTAAACTTCACGATACATTAGGACTTTCTGTGTAGAAACCTATTTCCTAATATAAGACAAAATTTCTTTCCTTGATAATTAATTTACTTTTAAATATTCATAGAATAATATTATCTATAAATTATATTGTTTACAAAATTATGTCACTCGTCAGGTAAATCATTAATGTCATTTTGGACAATGATCACGAACAAAATACAAATATGCATATAATATAATCATGGAGGAAAAGCCAATACACACTATACATCAAATATGCAGAACAGTGTCTATCCTGTAATTAAATTAAACAGTGTCTAGAGTGTAATTAAATAAAATAATATCTAGTCTGTACTAAAATAGACGTAAGTATTTAGACTAGAATTATACTACACAGTGTCTAGACTAGAATTAAATAAATATAATAGTGTATTGAATGTAATTAAATTGAACAGTGTCTAGACAGTAATTAAATATACACAATATTATTTAGACTGTAGCAAAGTCACTTTTGGGATTAAATAATTATTATGAAGCATTCAAGTCAAAGTGATAGAAAATTAACAAATACAAAAAGACAACAAGATCATTGGTTTTTACACTAGTACAATCTATGCGTAAGGGTCAGCTTCTAACATGATACATTCTCTATGCAATGAGGAATCTTCAATCCAGTTAAAGAAGGACCTTGTAGATTTTCTCATTTCCTGATCAAAGTTAATACATGAAACGTTGACTAACTGTTCAATGACATCTTACTCTTTACGTATCTGTATTATGTTACAGGGCCTTTTCCATCCTGTGCTGGCCTTTTCATAAAACTAGAAGATAAGAATAGCTGAGATTGTACAGAATGAAATTTCCGAGTCTTTGGAATGACAATTTTCTATGAGTATACGTTTACGTAATTGCGAAATCAATTACGTATTGATTGGTATCACCGTTAAAGAAAAAAAACAAGTATTTAATTTTGATTCTCATTGCGTAATACTTACTTATTAATATCAAAACGATCCTCGCTTTATAAGTAATAATTATACTTTCAATTTTGTAAAACTGTTTTTGGAATAGGTGAATCAGGTATCATAATCTTTTAAATGAATGCTGAACAAAAATAAGAAATGCAATGTTTGTATTGGTATGAAATTGATCAGTAACGAAAGCTATCTGTTTAATGCAACATATCAATTCAGAGACGAAAGTAATTTGCACTTCTTTACCGTGTATGTTAAATGCATAAATTGACTCAGTTGTCAATTGTTTGCAGGAGTTCACTCTAAAATATATATGTTCAAGCAAACGTTCAACCTTTACCCAATTCAATCTTTGAATTTATATGACCATGGCATGTAAGTCTATGACTATTCCATGTTAGGACAAGTTTACTTTGCTATAGGTTCCTTTGAAACATGTTTTTGTTTTCAAGCGAAACGCATCTTTGTTAGCCAAGATTCCGATATTTTAACCATATTTAACCCTTGTTAAATCGAGCAGATAATCTGTGCATCTGATCACGAATTTCATTGGATGCTGCAGTAAGCCACATTATCCAATCAAAATTATGTTGTTCAAATTTGAAAACTGTTACTACATGATTAAGACAAGAGGAGAACACAATTTGAATTTACTGACCCAATTTATATGCACTGACGGCACAGATAAGTCCACGTACATCCACATTTTGCTTTACAATTATAGCGAAACTCTCAACCCCAATGATAAATAAATATGGTGCAAGGAGATCTCCTTGACAAGATCTTCTTCAAAGTTGATACAAAGATGACATATGCCCATTATTTATAACACATTTCAAAGAGTCATTGCATAAGTTAAACCACTTACAAACGGAATCTCCAAAGTTAAAAGATTGTAAAGCTTCTTCCAAAAAGATCGAGTTAATCGAGTCAAAGGCTTTTTGAAAGTATATTAACAATATTAAACCAAATCTATCTGCAATATCAAATTAATCAATAATATCGTAAGGTATTTTCTTCACTGAATCTAACCTTAATATATCCACTTTTGGGTATAACTGATTAGTGATGGAAGAACCTTTTCAATTCTAGCTGCAATGGTTCGTGAAGCAAACTTATATACAATATTTAAAAATGATATTGGTCTCCAGGTTTTAAAATATCTTCTGTGTTTTTCTTTCATCGGTAAACATGTTTAAACCTCTTGAGTCTGTAAATATGAAAGGTTTCTTTCATAATATCCGGAAGGTATTAATCTGCATGAAAAACAACTAAGAGTCGTCCAAAATAATTCATAGAACTCTACAATGAGTCCATCTGAGACAGGACTTTTGCCATCTTGCATCCATTTTACAGACATACCTAATTCAATAGTTGTAAACAGACCCTCGCATGAATTACTTTCCTCTTGACGAAATTTAATCTTATGATTAACCAAATCTATTTTGAGTTATCTGAGTCGCCTTGTCAAAAAGCTTAGCAATTCAACTTTTGTACTATTCCATATAAAACGGTTTATGAGCTTCTAAGATATCTATTTGGTCACATATATTTGTCCCATAATCTAAAATGATTTCCTGTATTACTCATTGACGTAGTTTCTATTTTCAAACTTTGTTCTTCTCCCCAAATTCGTACCATCTAGCTTTAGATCTTAATATAACACCTTCAATATATTATTCCATGATCATTCTATCTCTGCTCTTTTTTCTGTAATTTTTCAAGAATTTCGCCAGCTATCACATTTTCAAATTTTCCACCGTTAATCTTTTGCTTTCCTAATAGAGTAACATATATTTTCAGATTTTACTTTAATTTTAAGACTTTCAAAGAACATTTGATCATTACAGGAAAGATAAACAGGAAATAATCATCTTTATTTCCTCTAACAGAATATACTTGTACAATGTCTGAATCAGTATAATAGACATCACTCTATAAATCCATCAAACATACCGCTGAAGTTACCGGTATGTGCAGGTTATTCAATACTCGGCGTTTCAACATTTACTTTATCAACAACAATTTCCCTGCGTTATCAGGTTAGAGTATCTTCTGTATCTGTATTAGTGATATTGTAAAAAAAACGGCGAGGTAACATTAGTTTTGGAATCCGAAGGTAAAGGCCTTGATGTGTTGTTCTATTAGTGTACTGATTTCGTCGTCAACATACCACCTACTTAGAATATTAGTAATATACATAATGAACCAATCACCGGTAACCCCAATTGACCTTCAAAGTTTCAGATGGAAGCATGAGTGTTTGTGGCAGACCCATTACAAAATAGTATACTCTGATAAATTACTTCGTGATGAACCCCTATTGTGATCAATAGTTCCTCCTATACTCTGTCGAGGATTAAAGTGAGGTTACCGGATGGTACTGTATAATTTTCAGGCACATCTGCTCGTAGTTATCTCCATTCCCTGTTTTCCAGAGTGAGATACTGAACAATTATTTTTTGTTTGTATTTCTGTTAAAATGCTGTGTTGGTTATAATATCTGCGACACGGTTTACCGAACGCCGGCAAATATCACAAGTTTCCAGCATTGTTATTTGATGGACATATTATTATTTCACCTGTCTGTATACTTGACTAGTCTTGGATGCTTCTTCTTATGTCCAGTATTTCCCCTTGCAGATTTCTGACTCTGTTCAATAGCCTGAAGAATATTCAAATAATTGTCACGTTTTTGACCGTTTCCACAAAAGCGCTTCGAATAGGCAGTTAACATAGTCATGTATACACTTTTGACGCGCAATCTAGAAGACAGAAAGAAAATAAAAAAACACCGAAATGCGCTAACTATGTAGAGGCTTCGGTTTAGTGC
>JAQISU010000154.1:5205000-5365000 GCA_029339505.1 Unio delphinus | reverse complement strand
CAATATAAATATCAAAAGCAAACACAAACTATTTCTCCATCTACGTAGGCTTGAGAATAACTTTTGATACTGTCAGCAGAGAAGGTTTGTGGAAGGTATAGGCCAATTACGGATGCCCAAGAAAATTACACGATGGCATGCAAGCACGAGTCCGGGACAGTGGATTGACATCTGAACCATTCCCATTTACCAATGGCGTTAAGCAGGGTTGTGTGATGGTACTAACACTGTTTAGTCTATTGTTCTCCGCTATGCTGACAAATGCGTTCAGAGACGGAGAGGTTGAAATTGGAATCAGGTACCGTAGAGAGTGATAGAAAACTATTCAATCCCAGGAGGCTTCAATCGAAATCCAAGGTCATGATAGACACAATCAGGGATTTCTAATTTGCTGATGATTGTGCCCTCAAACGCTGGTTCAGAAGCCGAACTGCAATTCAGCGTTGACAAGTTCGCCAGCTCATGCAGGAGGTTTGGTCTCACCATCACTACCAAGAAGGCAAAAGTCCTTCATCAGCCGGCCCCTGGAAAGCCCTCTATTGAGCCCAACATCATCGTCAACGTCTAATAATTCAACAAAGTGAACCGCTTCACCTGCCTTGACAGCAAACTGTCACAGAGCGTCATTCTTGACGACGAGGTGAACCTTCGCATTGCCAGAGCCAGCGCAACTTCTTTTGGCAGACTGTATATAAGCGATTGGACTAGAAGAGACATCAGCATCCAGACCAAACTAAAGGTCTACAAAGCAGTTGTGCTCCCCACACTACTTTGAGCATTATCAATGTGGACAGTGTACCAACGCCATACCAGAACGATGTACCACATTCATACCACAGGTCCCAGGAGAATCCTCAACATCAAATGGCATGAAATGGTTCCGGACACTGAGGTAATCGCCGAAGCAGGTATCCCTAGCATCCACGCCATCCTGATGCAGGATCAGGATCGGCACAGGTCTGGAGACAAATGAGAATTGTTGATACTGTGACCCACTATGTGCTTTTCTAGCACTCCATCCCAGGTTACATCATCACAGCCTACTCGTACATCTAAATCGCTAAGAATGACGCGCTTGCTTGCATTTGGAACGTCAGCAATAGCGGAGTTAATAACGTGACCTTCACATCATCTGTATGGAGCATAGCAACTGATGATGGTAATGTGCTTTCTTCCAGACAAGAGGGAGGGGTTCCTGAGTGGTCGAAAGGTCTAAAGCGCTCTCAGTCACGTCACTATCATTTCACTTCTATCTGCGTGGGTTCGAGTCTCATATATGGCCAATGTTATTGGATAAAATAATATTATACTAAACAATACTGGCGATAGGTTACATTACAGTGTTTTTCAACCTTTGTGTTGGAACGGAACCCTTAGGATCGTTTAGATTGCTCGCGGAACCACATGCAGTGACACAAGAAAACACCTACTGATAAGGTGTATGTGTGTAATACTGTAATTGTAGCCCAAATTAAAAATTAACTCGTGTAGCCAGAATAGCCGATATTACTAGCTACTAAGTTACTATATTATTATCCGTTAGCATCAGTTTGCAGTAGCAAACATTTCAGTGCAATACTTGTGCTTGGTGATTTCTACAAAGCAGCTGATTTCGTTTTCCGAATGTTCGGGAGAGACACCCGAAGTTCATCTTCCACAGACAAAATGCGTTCTCGTTTCTTGTGTTTGATGGTGGTCATAGAAGATAATCCGATCTTACACGTGTAAGAAGTTGAAAACTGCAACAGAAGTAGCAAAGCTTTCTCAGCTATAGCCGGGTACTCGTTTTCAACTAGCAGCCAAAACGCATCCAAGTTCAACTCTGCATGTTTTAGCTTCAGCGTTCTGTCACTAGCAACGCTAATGAGCTCCTCCTCTTCCTTCAAAGTAAACTGTCCTTGGCACAGTTCAAATTCCACAAACTGGTTCCTAACCCAGTCGTACTGGTCAACAAATATCGACGGAAAATATTTGCTGAGACTATTGAACAGAACATCCAAATGGGTCACAATCAATTGATGAATTTCTTGGTAATTATTTTGAACAACACTGGGAAACATTTCCAAATTTCCAGCAGATGCATGCTTCTTCCAAATTACCAATTTTGTCAGAAATGCGTTCATTCTGTCAGTTGAAGTCAAGAGATTTTCATGTCTGCTTTGCATTCCACTGTTCAAAATGTTCAATGCATTAAATATATCAGCCAGATAAACTGGTTTGGAACACCAACACTCGTTGCTCAGTACTTCTTCAAAATCCTTCAAGAGTTCACGAGAACAGAACAACAGCATGTCCTCTGGCAGCTCGGAGAAAAGAGATAAAACCTTTCCGCGAGACAGCCATCGTACGTCCGTGTGTTGGATGAGTATGACATGGTCCGCTTCCATGTTTTCACAAAGGTTAGCAAACTGGCGACATCTCAGAGGTTTCATCTTCATATAATTAACGATTTTGACCCCCATGTCCAGCACAGACTTTAACTCGGCTCTATCTGTTTTAGCAACTAGTATTACTCTGTGGATAAAACAGTGCGTGACCATGATAGCTGGATTCATCTGTCACACCAGAGAGACCAAACCTTTGACATTTCCCGTCATGGTAGCGGCACCATCCGTAGAAATGCCAACGCAGTTTTTCCAGTTCAAGTCATATGATTGCAAAGATGAATTGACAACGTCAAATATGTCTTGTCCTTTTGTTGTTTCTGGTAACTATTTACAGCAGAAAAAATCTTCAACAATAGCTCCATTGTCAATAAAACGTACAAACCTCATAAGCTGTGATTTACCGCTGACATCAGTGCTTTCATCCACATGCAGTGCAAAGATTCCAAATGTCTTTATCTTCGCTAAAACGTAACTTTCAATGTCGCTGGACATGTCTGAAATGAGTCTGCTTATCGTATTGTCTGACAGTGGAATATTGTTGATGTTAGATAATAATAATAATAATAATAATAATAATAATAATAATAATAATAATAATAAAAATGATAATAATAATGAGTACTTTGTATAGCGCCTAATCTTTCGAAGCTCGAAGCGCTTTACACCATCAACAATTATATGACTACACGACACAACAGCAAATGACAAAAACAATGAAATTGGAAAACATAAAAACATGTTGCAAACATATAAGATACAAAACATGATTAGGTCGCTATCTTTGTCCCTGCAGTCGAAACAGGTGAGTCTTAAGAGCACTCTTAAAAGGGACCAATGTGTCTTTGTATCTGATTTCAATGGGCAATTCGTTCCACGTCGCCGGGCTCTGTTGTGCAAACGAACGTTGTCCATATGACTTTGTTTTCACCTTGGGAACAATGAGTATACGATTATCAGAAGAAGAGCGTACGGATCTAGCTGGTGTATACACATGGGTGAGGCTGGATAGGTATGTTGGACTGGAGTCTGTCATTGAAACATAGCACAGAAAACAAATTTTGTGTTTGATTCTGTATCGAATTGATAGCCAGTGTAGGGTACATAGCAGTGGTGAGGTGTGCTCTGATCGAGGTATTCTTAAGATAATCCGTGCAGCTGTGTTTTGAACTTTTTGAAGTTTCTGGAGTAAATATTGTGATGAACCAGACAGAATAGAGTTACAATAGTCCAGTCTTGAAAGTGCAAATGAACACACAAGTTTTTTCGTGGCATCAACTGAAAGATATTTACGAATGGAACCGATGCGTCTCAATTCAAGATATGCAGCCCTGCAGATGTTCATGACATGTTGGTACAATATGAGAGTACTGTCTAGAGTAACACATAGATTCCGTACTGACTGTGAGAATTTAATGTTGGTGTTGCTGATATTTATTGTCTGAGGTAAAGGATGTGAATGAGAAAGTCTTTGTGTTGTGATCAAAATAGCCTCAGTTTTATCATCATTCATCTGCAGCTTGTTACATGTCATCCATGATTAAAATGTCAGAAATGCACTTCTCTACTCCATGGATGGTAGCATCAACTTCAGTTGATACGGCACTCTTGCCAAACATAATTCTCACAATTTCCCGGCATGTAGGTAAGATTACGGTTTAGGCGAGGGTATGCGATTTCATTTTCTTTGCAACGATCTCCGCGACAACATAACTTGCTTTTTGAGCTTTGCCACTTATCTTGAACATTTTCTCGAATGTAGCGGTTCGTTTAGTGCCCTCTCGATGTACGCCACATTCTTGTGCGCTACATCCGGATGTTCAAATGCTAAGTGTCTCTTCAATTTAGCTGCTACCATGGCACTATTGGAAAGCTTTTTCCCGCAGACAACACAGAGCTGTAAGGGGCAATCTGGATCTCCTGTCCAAGTGAATCCCATAGCTAAGTAATTGTCACTGTACTGACGAACTTTAAAACTCCGATCGACAACGTCAGTTTTTGGTTCGTTCGGCTCACATGACGCGGTACTAGCTGTAGCTTCAGTCAACTACTCCTGAATTATAGTTTTGTCGTCAGCTGTGGCATCGTCTAATTTTCTCTTCTTATCAAATCGACCCATGGTCGCGCAAAAAAATAGTGTTATGAAAATTAATTCAAACGCTAAACGCTCATTAGGATAATAATGGAAACAGTAATTAAGTTGATAAACAACGACTAATTAAATCACAGTTCCGGTACTGCCAGGTATGATCACTGGCAATTTCGGCCGTTATTTTTATATTTGTACTGGCCACCGGCGGAATCCCTGGCTGCCGTTTACGGAACCCTTAGGTTCCGCAGAACCCCGGTTGAAAAACACTGAGTTACAATAATATATCTTCATATTCATCAAATGTTTCTCTTAAACTCTGTCCTAGTGATTCTTCAGTTCCCGTTTGCCAGCTTCTCTGGAATGATTCAATGAACCATTTAATGCATATCGCTAGTATTATGTGGCTTCTAGTTGTTAGCAATAAAAAGTATTGACACCTGGTTTGTATTCTACCACATTAACTAGGCCCCATATTTATCCTATCCTATGATGAAAGTTGGCAATAAACCTAGACAAAGTATTAAAACTAATTTGGTAATAATTAAGATATAATATTTTTAACTTTAAATTATCTTCACTTTTTGAAATTTTTATATCATCATCCTATTTGTCAATTGATACCACAAAGCAATTAACACATCCACGTTCCTGTACTTCATATATAGGTTCAATATGTAACTCTATGTTAAACATAATCAAATGTTGCAGAAATTGTTCATTTTCAAAATCAACGAGTTTACATCTAATAGTCTGGAGATAACAAACGTGTACGGTTGAAGTGATTATATAAACTTTGGAAATGTTCAACCTCAGTTTATCTCTTTTAAAATCCACTGGCACGGTACGTAACCTTTAAGCAAAGATAAGCACAGATATCGGGCATGACGAAGCATTACATACTGCAACATTCGTTTCACCAGTATGTACGAACAAGGAAGTGTATCGGTCACCATAAGTCCAACAAAATATAAAATTATATGGAATATACATGTACCGTTCTGAATACTTCATTTGGAATACTGCCGCGGTAAATAAAACACGATCCATACAGTGTGGCTAATATGCACACGTTTAACCAATTATATGATTAGATCCAATAAAAAGAATTTATTTATGATAATTCGAATTGCAACTATGTTATAAATCGTAGAATAGTATCTGAGTTATGTTAAAGTTAGTAACGAAGCATCATTTATGCACGCTGCATCAAGAGACATAACGAAAGAGAAAGAATGAAGAGGACGAGGAAATTAAGAAGAGAACAAGTTCTAGCATTGCAAAGTTTCAAAATGTATGAGGAATGTCATACCAGTAGCAATCATGAACTTTATCAATCAAAACCAACCTTAGTTGACCGCTTTCTTTTGTAAACGAGTAAAAATTAAATTAACATTTCAACGTCAACAGCAGTATGTGAGCAGCATATAACAGTACAGATTGATAAATGTTGAGAAATATTTTTTAAAATGAGGCAGTAAATTCGAATAAACACAATATATGTTTAAAATATTTCGACATTATATTCAGATAAGTAACTTGCTTCGAATAATCTATAAATACTGACAGATTTTTGTTGGTGTCATTTTGTACCAATGGTACTTAAGAAACGTTTTCAGTTGTACCGTTTGCGCTGAAAGAAGATGACTCAAAATGGCATTTTCATGTTTGGATTTGTTCGGTTAAATTTCATTGTAATACATGTATAGGTCGGAGAGCAATGTTTCATAATCCTAATTGTAGATATGCACAATGTCCTGAATAAATCAGCTGAGATAGTTATGATTACATAGATTTATGCAACAGTAGAAGAATGTGTACTGTGGCAAATACACATGTATAGATTGATTATTCGATAGATGTGATTAAGTGATTGATTCAAAACTAACAAGATTACTACTCAAAAGCGGTCGAAGTATAGTAGAGATCTAATTTTACACACACACACACACACCTTGTGACAAGATGATACTGCTGGTAACACGTAGAACTGACAAAAATGTGGCGACAATTGGAGCAAAGGATTCGTTCTCATCCTTTGGTAAGGCAATTTTTAGAGTTTTCACAGCACTTACATTTCCGTCCGAACTAAATGTGTTGCTCTAGACCGACATACCCATTGTCTGTTTTCTCACAATAATAATCACATTCCAGGACTCCACTCATCCCGGTAATGGCATCGAAATATGTTTTATTATGTTTGGAAATCGCGGCCTCGAAACACCAAAGGCCCACGTACGGCTTGAGGGTGCACTTTCATCTTTCAACTTCAGTTAAGCTGTCTTCTAGTTTTGCATTTCTTACAGGCAATTTCTTTGGATAGGCCTATCTGCTCGAAAAGGAATTGCTGTTCTCTGCGTTGTTCCGATCTTCGTTGGCTCTTTTTTATTCGGACGTATAGTTACTGTCAGCATACGTAACAAAACAAACAACATTTTTCATGACGTTGAAATTGTAAATTCTAAACCTGTCAAACAACATCCATACCGGATGAATCCACTCAAACAGGAATACTTAAAAAAGGAAATTTAATATTTGCTTGATAATGATTTTATAGAGCCCAGTAAAAGTGATTGGTGTTCACCATGCATACTTGTTCCAAAACCAGATAAAACTTTCCGTATGTGCACTGATTATAGGAAGGTGAACAGTGTGACAAAAACAGATTCATTCCCATTACCAAGAATTGACGATTATATTGATAAAATAGGGAATGCCAAGTATGTCACCAAATTTAACCTTCTGAAAGGATTTTGGCAGGTTCCACTAACGGAAAGAACAAAGGAAATCTCGTCATTTGTGACTCCAGATGGACTTTACCAATATAAAGAAATGCCATTCGGGATGAAAGGGTTACCAAGTACATTTCAACGTCTTATGAATATGATCACCTCTGGTCTAGAAAATTTGTGATCCCTATATAGATGACATCATCATCTACAATGACACTTTGATAGAACATCTAGCAACAATTCGAAAATTCTTTGACAGTTTCACTGATGCATGTTTGACAGTTAATTTATCTAAAAGTGAGTTCTGCCGTGCTTTAGGACATATTGTGGGACATGGACAATAGATTCTCTTTCCTGTGTATAACAATATATTATATCATATACACTGTAATTTATACGAGTTCTTTTAACCTTAGGTGTAAATTGGTTTGTGGTAAAAAGAAAGTTTTATCATATAAACCTTTCTTTTTTTTATGGGGGAAGGTGTTACGTATATTTGATTTAAGTCATTCAGTTTAATATTTTGTTTGTTTGCAAGATTCAAATTTGGCATTTTAAGCTTAAGATTCGTTCATTAAGGGGGGTGACCTGTACTTTACAAAATAAAAACCAGGTGTTGACGTCATATCTGACCTAGCTTCAGAGTTGTAAACAAGCTTTTAAAATGATTGGTTGGTTCCAAGGACATTATGGAGCTTTGTATAAACATCTTTCTGTTTTTAGTTGGGTCATACGGTGGGTACGTGAGTTTTTGAACGTAAATTTGTTTTAAAAGATTCTAGAAGATCACATGACACCTTTCTTGTTTACGTAAAAACAGGTATATAAATTATTTTTTGTATCGAGCTTTTGAGTAGAAATCGGGCTGTTAGAATATTAAGTTGTGTCGTTTTGAGTTACCTTGTATTGGAAATTATTTAAATTCGTTTGGATTCAAGAGGATTTATTTTGTTATTTATCTGGAAAAGAATTGTGCTCATAGAATTTTATTAACAAGAACTGACTTCATCAAGTGACATCGTCTTACAATTTGGATACTTCGCTGGAATTCGAGCTTGGACTTATTCGGACACTTTTATTACCAGGACTTTTGGCAATTTCTCTAGTGGATAATATTTTGAATCATTTTTGGATTAATTTTGGAATTGATTCTTTAAACCGTAAGTTTATTTTTTCTTTTCTGGAATGTATATATATATATATATATATATATATATATATATATATATATATATATATATATATATATATATATATATATATATATATATATATATATATAAATATATATATATATATATATCTATATATATATATATATATATATATATATATATATATATATATATATATATATATATATATATATATACTGCGTTAAAATAGGAATCTTTATGTGATTGAAATGTATTGTTGCACACATTTTCATATTAGGCAAAATGTTCGTGGGTAAAAATAATTACATGTTATATTTGCGGGAAGGCAAAGCATTACAGTTGGAATAATGATGAGTAAGTAAGAACTGCAAAGTTTAATTTAAGTCTAATATAAGAACATACACTCTTATTTAAAATTGCATGCTGCAGAAATGTTTTTATAATGGAGAATTGCTTGGATGCCCTCTTTCGCCATGGTTTAGTTATCAGGAAAGGTTTGTTAATATTATAAAATTGTGGACTTTCAGTTTCAAAATCACTCATGGAACTACAAAGAATTCATTCATTGAAGGTTTGTTATTTGTTTTCAACTTCGAACATTATTCTTGTCACCCTGGAACACGAATATAATATCCGCGATATGATTTCCGTTGACATGGCAGGTTGTTACCTGGATGTTTTCTTTGGATGGGCGAGTGTCACGAATACTTTACACGATTTGTTCATCCTACACACGAAATAACAACAGTGGCGATTAATGGATGTTTATCAGATTTTGATTTACCAGGATTTGCCAGAATAAGATCCTTCGAATTCGCGGATAATCTTCACTCGGTAAATTATTTATGGTTCGGAAAACAATTTTCGATTAAAAAATGGGCTCCGCTAGCGTTGTTAACATTTATGTTAGATAAAAAGATATTGACGCGGTTAACAGTGTCCGAAGCTAAGATATGATATCGGGCGCAGAAAGATGTTTGGTTACCAACTCCTGAAAAACACGATGACTGGGACATAGAAAGATTTTTAGAAAAAGAGGCAAAGGATCTTGGAAGAAGAATAATAGGAAAATTTACCCAAGGAGGAACAGACGATCATAAACAACCTTGTACTCGATTAGTAATCGATGATGCTGAACTAGATTTTATTATATCGGATGCCATCGAGAAGAGTATATTTACGAGAAGAGAAACAGCTTATTTATCCACGGGGGTAAAACTCGGCGGAACAATCGTCGAATACTTCGATGGAGAAACACCGCAGTATACTCATCTGAGATCATCTATGCTCGGTTATGTCTCGATGAATTTGCTATCAATGTTAAACAGATTCGTTGATATCGCGCCTAGAGTAGCGACGGATGCATTCTATTTTCATGTAAAACATAGGAAATCCGTCGAGGAATATACTATGTTGGAAGGTGATTGGGGAACTTGGAGAATAAAACAAGAGACGTTACACGAATATTGTGAATCAGATTATGTTTTCATCGAAGATAATTATCGCTAGGATATGAACGAATATATATCACTGTCGCCATCCGAGTACGATCCGATAAATAAATATAAAACCGTTTATCAGAACGGTCCAGGAGGACGAATAAAGACCACAAGGGTTATCGATTTATTTGGGAAATCCTCTGACATGATTGTATTAACCCCTATACATCCTCTTGCCCGCGAGATGAAATCCCAAGGAGTTAACGCGAGCACATATCACGGTTTCTTTAAATATAAGGAGGGGATAAATGGACTCCCGATTGCATGGGAACAAAATATATTCCTCGGATAATCATGTGGGATGAAACGTGTTTAGTATCATTAAATCTATTAAAAATATTTCTTGGTTAATTATTAACGAAAAACACCGTGGTGATCATGTGCGGAGTTCAGGGTCAACCGCCGCTATTTAAGAGAGAATCTCCTCATGATTGGTTAAAGAACAACGTTGATTACTACGAAGAGATTAATACAGATCATCGATCCCTCGACGATGAATTATCCTCGTTGAAATCCGCGATAAGGTTACAACCAGATCACATACGGGGTGAGATATTGCGTAAGGTAATTCCTGAAACATTGACGATTTATGGAACACGTGGAAACCAACGGATATAGTAGTCGCTAGCAGAAAAAAACATACGAGATCGTCTTCAGGTAGAATTATTTGACGCGTATAAAGATAAATTTCCGATCGAACCTGTTCCGTTATGCTACCATCCTAAAAATACACGACAACAAAACATCGAAGTAGATATTCCCGGAGAATCACAGCGACAAGAACTTGTATAGAATGATATTGTACATGTAAAGATTAACGTGTTCTAAGACGCTTTACACGCTAATAAATCTCCATGGATGCTAGGATACGCGATGACGATTCATTCGTCGCAAGGATTAACCATCGAAGATACTACTGTTTGGATCGTAGATGATTTCATAGAGTGGTCAAATTTAAGATATCTCGCGGTATCACCAGTACGAAGAATAAATCAACTTCGGAGAATTGCTATTATTTGATATTAATCGGTGTCAACTGAGCATCATCCGAGATTACCTGTAACTGCTCACGGGTAAAACTCTGTTGTGGCGCGGTCGGATCAAGTTTATAACGCGTTGGTCTATCATTAGGCGACACCGTAGTATATATTTTATGCGTGGTTATGCTCCATATAGGATCAGTTGACCTTGCAGTACCACCTTCGAGTTCACCGGGCTCGTATAAATATCTCACAGTGACATTGCTAGGTAAGATTTAAGATGAGAAATTTCTTTTTGGAAATCTGATATATTTTTTTTTATCGCGATAGCTGGTTTCATATTTATAGTTCTAGTGACCTCATTGTTGATTGATGCGATCACTTCCGGTAATCGTTTTACCAATTCGCGAGATCGTTTATCATCGATGAATTCTTTTGCGAACTGATAATGAAATAGTTTATATCCGAGAGTTTTGTTAAATCGCTCAACGATTGCTTGATCGCGATGAATCGCGGTATGTCCTCGTCGTATCTTAGTATTATGTTGCTTCATCGTTGACGATACCTCACCTTGAAATTCCTTGCCGGGATCAACCTGAAGAAGATTTGGCCATCGTAGAGGACATCGACGATAAATTTTTTTAAACGTGGAGGCGACTTCCGAAGATGATTTCGTTGATAACGGCTCGGCATCTTTATATCTACTCGCGACATTTAACGACGGTTAGCGCGTATTTGCAAATAGTATCGTGCGGCAGAAATAATATATCAGCCCGATGAACCTTATTTGGGACATTAACATCAAATGACGCGTATTGAATCTTTTTCGGACTTGGTAGATACATTTGCCATATAGCTTGTTTAGCTAACCAATCCGCGACTACTTCACGTTACCTTTGCGACGCTAGCGAGTTTATCAACGGCAGATTTTCCCATGTAGTATCCGGTTGGAGAATAATAAATCTTTTCCATATCAAATACCTATACCTACGACTAATTTACCCTTCATGGCTGTTTTTATTATCCACGACACTAACTTTTCTTCGAAGGTCTTATCGGGAATAGAATTCAACGCATGTATCTTTTTACATCCGCGAGGTGACGTTGTTGGAGATCTTTACTTCTATACGCGATATCGTGAATACGATAGGCTTCATCGATGGCGTTTATCGGATATTCCCCCGGACTGGGATTATCTTGGTTATCTAGTCTGATATCTAATCGTGGATACTTTGTCCATGGCGTCCCTGGAAGTTTTGTTAAACTTATCACCGTCTGTTTTTTTTTTACAAATCTAAATTTTTTTATACGGCATCGCTCACATTTTCCGGTGATTGAATCTGTTATTTTTTGTTGTGAACGGTGTTGGATCAATCGTTGGAGTTTTAGCTTTACATTTCACACAAAATAAATCCATAATACTAGTTAGTTATATGTAATGGAAATTACAGATTTTTTCCGCGTTAAAGAAACAACAACGAGTTAAACATCATCCGATGCTACCTAATTCTATCCGGATGATTATTATTGGTCCTTCAGGAAGTGGTAAAACTCAATTATTACTTAATTTGATCATGAAATGGATGGCGTGGGATAAATTATATTTGGTGGCACCTAGCGTAGATGATCAACACTGCTACCAGGTTTTAAAGGATTATAATGAGAGCGCATAGGAGATCACCGGAGAAAATATCATCGAGTTTATCACGGACATCGATGAAGCGCCCTCCGTTGAGGATATTTCCGGAGACATAAATAACTTGGTTGTGTACGATGATACCATATTGGGACGATAAAAGAATCCAGAGAGGATATTTTCTCGAGGCCGATATAAGAACACCGATGTGATCTACGTTACTCAACGATATACCCAAATTCCAAAAGTAATCCGAGATAACTGTAACGTGTTAGCGGTGTTTAACGGAGTTGATACTCATACACTAAGAAATATCTGGCAAACTTGGTGTTCCGATTTCGATTTAAATAAATTTAAAAATTTCTTTAGAAGTGCTCAGGCAACCCCTCACGGATTTATAACGATAAATTTAACCGACCCGGTAACGCGATATCGGATAATATTAGATAAAATATATGTCTAACCTTTCTCTGTTTAATCTAGTAATCCGCGCCTCTCCGATATTCGCCATTTTTATCGCGATATTTATCGCGTAATATTAATTCGGAGACAGGGTAAAACGCGGCTGTATTATTAAACCGTTAAGGTTTCACCTTCTTGATGTTATTTTAATAAAATAACAACTGTATAATTAAACAGTTATTTTAGTAAAATAAGACTTCTATCTTTGAGTTGGGCTCACTCTTTCTGCTGTTTGTCTCGCCGGCGTAAACTACTTGCGGCTACGGATATCATTATCGCAATAAGCACGAGTATTTAACCCTAAATATTACTCACTGTCCTATGAATTAAGCAAGATTAAAGCATAATCGACATAGTAATCTTTTGGATCTAGTGAAGAGAACACGTATTTTCATGTAGTTTTTGTAAAAGCCATAGGGGTGAGTGTTAAATTTATATTTTTTTTGATATTCGCAGTTAATTGAGTTTGTATTGTCATATCGAGTAATGATTCATTTATTACAACGCATATTTGAAACGTTGTGAACTGTGAATTTCAAGTTGCTTTTAAGAGCTTAATGTATTAGTATTTTTCAGAACTCATTATTATTACCAATTTAGTTTTATTGTAGCTTATAAGGTTACGAGGTGGTTACGAGGTGGTTACGAGGTTACGTGGTTACGAGGTGATGTAACAAGTTATCTAGCTGTATATATGTATGTACGTACATGTGGTGAAGCCACGACTGTAGACGTAGCTAATACAAGGGTGCTGTATGCTGTCTGTACGTGTATACGTATGACTGACTGTACATGTAGTGGATCCATGAAGGGGTGAGCGGCCGATACAAAAGAGTGGGTCAACCGAAGGAACGTGGTGAAACTGTGCGGTTTATCGGTGGATGAATCGTTCGACTGTACAAGGGTCAAGAAGCATAAGTTGTTTCCAATTGTTGTTTAAATTGGTATATTTGTATTTACATGAGATTATTTTTGAATCTTAGTTGCATTTCAGGAGATTTGTGAATCTTACTGACAGTGCAGAACATTTGAAACGTATCTTAAAACTTAAGATTTTTTTGAATCCCAAGCCTAGTCTATACGTGAAATTAAACGAATATCTTAGTGTGTACTATTATTTGAAACTGAGGTTTCTTGAAGCTGTATATCACAGATATATATTATTGGTTTATTTTCAATGTGTGAATGTTTGAGTGATTGAATCAATTGTATGTTGAGAGCGTGTGAGAATCGTACTTTTACATCATACATTTTTCTTTACTAATTAAGTTAATACATTTTCATCTTTCACACATTGTGTTGAGTTATTCATTTGATCCAATACCCACTCGGTTACAATTCTGCTACAGCTATAAACAAGTTATGTTTTTCATTATAAGGTCATTAATGTTGTTACATTATTCAAGGCATCGTTTCTACATTGATTAGAACAAAAACAATCTAAAACCTTTAACGCTTATTCAGAACTTACTGAGGAAACAGTTAAAATATACTGCATATTTTTACAGCAACATACTCTTCTCTGGAAACGTTCTGGTTACTAAAGACCATGTAAACAGCAGAACTAAAGACTGCATTAATAATAATAATAATGAAAACGTATGTTTTTAAAAGATAATATGTTTTGCTAGAATATTACAGATGTGTAACAGACATAGCACTTGAGAATAAACCAGTTAAACGTGCCGTCATGCACATTTATATTGATCTCAATTCCAGATGGAAGAAAGCTTGTAAATTCCAAAAGGTAGTACTTAGACAAAAACATGATATTTCGACTGCATGGTATGCAATATACTAGCGTGAAAATAAATCACAGTACAGGATAAACAAAAAGAGACAACATTACAAAATATGAAGTTTATTCCAACTATGTTGCGATAACGCTGATAATAATTACACTGAAACAGACAGTAAACTGCTCCACGAAAGTCCGATCAAAAGGAAACGGAGATTACATTCATGTTGATGCGATCAAGGGACATTTAAATCTATTTCAGATTTCATTTAAAGAGATCATAATAGTATGATTTCGTTTCAATTACATGTTAGTTAAGTTCCAATTGATAATGTAATAGCTTCATGCCAAGTCCTTTATGGTCGCTTTGTAAGATTAAGACTTTTTCGTAGACTGCTAGCACATGCGCTTGTAGTTTTCCATCAACATATACCTCAAGTAGCAAACCAACAGATTAGGAAATTGTATTGGTGTATAAATGAAGGATCATTGTCTTCCTATGCGGGATTGTCATAATTTATGATGTCGTTTCAACATTGCGATCCCCATCACGGGACTCCATATTAGAATCGCTTTTCCTAAACCAAAGGATCACAATATTGAAACATTTACTATTCATTCTAAATGTTATTGTTCAATGTGCTAAAATCAAACAGATTCCGGCTTAGATTATGATTCAACACTTATTACCTATTGGCATCACCTCAAATATATAGTAACTATTTTTCCAAGAAGTCTCGCAGTGGAATAAAACATTAGTGCATTCGTTTGACCGGAATATCAGTGGTTTTCTATTTGAAATCCAGGGACATAGGTCAGTGACAACCATTGTAAATTATTATCGTACAACTCTAATTTCAAATTAACATTGTTTTGGGATGTAATGGCTGAAATATATACTTAAAGATTATATATATATATATATATATATATATATATATATATATATATATATATATATATATATATATATATATATATATGTGTGTGTGTGTGTGTTGGTAGATAGATATATATTGAGATCTACTTTCGGGTTTCCTATGCTTTCATAGATTAAAGTCTATCGGATTAAAGTAAAACTTTCAATTGATTCTACATTCTTGATATTTACCAGTTTTGTTCCAAAAGATTATTGGGACTTCACTTATACTATACATGTTCAGACTAAATTTCATATATTCGCTTGCACGGAACTTAAAACAATGTCTTCCAATTCTATGACGGTGTATTGTTACTAATTTATGTGTCTTTAACAATGAAACAGATAGTGAATACCAACAATTTATATAAAATTCAGCAAATAATTTCTGTCTTAGATTATAAAGTGAAAATTGAAGGAGTATTTTGAATGAAGTCCGTTATTTAACATAATGTAGCCTTAAATATGCTAATGTGTCTACATTCATGGTGTATCACGATCATATAATCCAAAATGTTCTTGAATGAATTCATAATAATCCCAAAATAGTGAACTAGTTATAAAGTCTGCTGAAAAGCATCTTGTAATCTTAGCGAGAAATGTATAGAAATAAATCCTCTCATAAATTAACTACAAATAAACGTTACTTCTCTAAAGACTTATGTTAAAAAATGAATGCGTACTTCTTTACATAAGGTCGTAAGTCATCATCTGATGATCAAGATGAGAGTCCAATATTCATTTCTAGAACAATAAGTGAACAAGGTCAGGATTTTCCGAGTGAAATAAATTAACCGCCTAAACTCAGATACAAATAAATATGTTAATTTTGAGTATTCATAAATAAATACATGTAGTGTAAAGTAATTCCGATTGGGATAACAGGGTCTCCAGATAATTTTCAATATCGTGTGAATATGATCACCTCTGGTCTAGATAACTGTTTTGCTTACATTGATGATGTTATCCGCAAAGGCACATTAAAAGACAATTTAGCAACAATTTGGAAAAACAATGACACACTCACCGAAGCAAGTTTGATAATTAAGTTATATATACGTGAGTTCTGAGATGTTAATGTAACATGTTGTATGTATGTATATATATATATATATATATATATATATATATATATATATATATATATATATATATATATATATATATCGTTGGACATGGACAGGTTAAACCATTAGATGCTAAGGTAAAGGTTATATGTGAATTCCATGTCCCTGTTAATGAATATTTTTAGCCACTAAGATGGAGATTATTGTTACAGGAATATAACCTTCATATCATGCACATCAAGGGAAAATATCCTTTAATAGCAGATGCACTTTCCCATTTATAGAAATGAATAATTTCGTGTACACGTTTTGTAATTCATAAGATTGCTTCTTAAACCTGACGTATACTTGTTGGTAAACAGAAAGCTTTATCATATAAATCTTTGTTTTTTATGTTGTTTGCTTTTACATATTCCTGATATAATATATATTTAATTCTTTGAAAGTTTTAAATAATTTCTAATTTTCATTTGATGTTATTGTAATGTAAATTTGGTGTTACTACGAATGATGATGTTTTAGAAAACTGGTTGGTCTGAGTTATTCTTTGGTAAGCTAGTAATGTTGACCTAGATCCTGACCTTGATTTAAGGTTACTGGAAGCTACGTAAACAGGTTTTATTTTTATTTTAAAATGATTGGTTGTTGTCATGGCCAAGATGGGACTAGTGAATTAAAAAGTAAACAACGTTTTGTTCTTAAAGTAAAAATGATTTGGTTTTTGTTTGATGCAATATAAGCTTTCTTTCACTGAAATATAGTTAGTTTGAGCTTTTGCATCGGACATTAAGTCATTTAATTTTGTTGTAGCCAAATATTTGATCCATTTAAAAGTTCCTTCAGTTCAATTGAATTTTAAATGTTTAACTCGTATTTCTGGAAATATTTGATATGCTCATATGTAATTCTTTGGCAAAGACGGTTTATCAAAATAGTATTCGGATTTCAAACTCCGGAGTGTTAAATTTTGTATTTCTAGAAGGACCTGTAAAAAAGAACAAAACAGACGTCAGCATATATCACCGTCTTCTATCCCATAATTTTCATCATGACTCGAACTATTAGAACATTTCATTACGAGAACTTTTGCAATGTAATCTATATACTAATATATTCATATTTGCGTGAAGGTTTGGAGGGGTCATTCCTCTATTTGGATATACTCTGGTTCTTCTTTGTTATACACTATGTCCATAATAGTATTATCTCTTCCAGATGTGACTCTGCTAATTTGGTCGTAATTGTCCTGACTGAACACTACGTTAAGAGTTTCATATAAGCCCGTGTTGTTCATGGATGTGTTTGTTCCAGAGTTCGACTGTTTTTTGCTTCTGAAAGAGGAAATTTTTAAACAGTGAGAGATATTCATAATCGACGCATATATCGCTACGCATAGTTTTTTTGCAATATAATTCATCGCTCAAGGTATTGAAAGTCCTTGTAATTTTCTGAGTAGACTGATGGTCAGTATATACCTCACATATTCCATCAACGTGTATATAACGTTTGCGATTGAACAATACTATGTGTGAAATATTTTCGTTATGGAGAGGAAATACATCTACAAGTTATTTGTTATTAACTCAAAATATATCCCCAATTTGATATATTGGATTCATTATTATTATTATTATTATTATTATTATTATTATTATTATTATTATTATTATTATTATTATTATTTCTCTTACCAATTATATCATAACAATCAGTCAGTAAATTCGTACTTCCATTCGTTGGATGATTGAAATATAGGAATTAACGAGAGAGAGAGAGAGAGAGAGAGAGAGAGAGAGAGAGAGAGAGAGAGAGAGAGAGAAGAAGAAGAGAGGGACAAAGATGGAGACATATACAAAGATGCCTGTTAAATTTTAATTATAGTGTTGCTACGTTCTAGATAACTAATGCTAGTGGCAAATTGGAATTTAGTTTATTTCGCTTTTAATGTGAAACTAGTCAACCTGAAGGTGTTGCTATTTTGTCAGGCAATAATGTTTAAGTTTCGGCTAAAATCCCAATCCATGCATACAGTAGGATCCTTAAAAATAAAGTCTTAACGCATTGATAATTGCTATAACAAGTCAACATAATTTCCTCTTGCCATACCTGCAGTAGTATACTGCTGCCACAAGCACCACAATCATCACGTTTGCGAACACAAGAATACCATTTTATAACTATCGCAAGTATAATGTTGTTTCTGGTTGTTATCAATACAAATTAGTGACACCCGGTTTGTATTCCACCACATTAACTAGTCGCCATATATATCCTATCATATGATGAAAGTTGGCACTAAACCTAGAGAAAGCGATTCAAACTATTTTAAAAAGAAATATTATAAAATATTTTCAACATTAAATTAGCTTTCTCTTTTTTGCCATTTTCACCTCATCGACCTATTTGTCAATTGTTACCACAAATCAATTAGCACATCTACTTTCCTCTACTCGGTCTGCTTGGTTGAATATATAATTCGATATGAAACGTGGTCAAATGTTGCAGAAAATATTCATATTAATATAAAGGAATTTACATATCATAGTGTGGAGAGAACAATCGTGTATGTTTGAAGTGATTATGTGAACTTTGGAAATGTTCAACCTCAGTTTATGTCTTCCACAATCCACTAGCATGGTACATAACCTTTAAGGAAAGAAAAACACAGATATCGAGCATGCCGAACTATTACATACTGAACCATTCATTTCACCAGTATGTACGAATGAGGAAGTGTATCGGTCAACGCAAGTTCCAAAAAATATATAATTAGATGGAATATACATTTACACTTTTGAATACTTCATTTGGAATATTGCCGTTTTAAATAAATTACGAACTATACAATGCGACTAATATGCACATGTTTAATCAATTACATGATTAAATGCAATAAGAGGAATTTATTTATGAAAATCGCAGGATAATTTGAATCGAGAACTATGTTATTATTCGTAGAATAGTAAATGAGTTACGTTTTAGTTAGTAACGAAGCTTCAGATATAAACTGAGCAGCAAGATAGGTAACGAAAGAGAAATGATAAAGAAGACGAGGAAAAATAAAAAGAGAACAAGATATAGCATTGTGATGTTTAAAAATATCCTAAGACTCTCATACCAGTAGCAATCATGAACTGTATCTATCAAAAAAACCAAACATTATGTTCCCGCTTTCGTTTGTAAACGAGCAGAAATTAAATTTTCAAATCTACGTCAACAGCAGTATCATAACGAATGATCACTAATTATATTGTATTAAGAAATAGATTAGCTGTAAGATAAACATATGTTCTTGTCAATGTAACTATCACCGTTAAAGCTGTGATAGTAGTCCCATCTGTAGTAGATAAAGTTCTAGTTCCTTTAGGATCAGCAGTAGAGATGGTATTTGTTGCGGTGTTAGTAGCCTTAGTCTCAGTGTTTTTAGAAGTACTACTTCTTGTTAAGTTGGAGCTGGAAATATCTTTGGCTAAAATGGAAGTGTATATATTATTTTGAATGTTGCCACAGCTTAGAATGATCACTTAACAGTGCACATTCGATTCATTCACACACACACACACACACACACACACACATATATATATATATATATATATATATATATATATATATATATATATATATATATATATATATATATATATATATATATATATATATATTTTGTTTTACTTAGGTTCATTTTCAATTGAGAACTTAGAGAATATATAAACAAAACACTTTACAAAATGAAATGCACATGAGCAGCTCATATGTTCGTAGTTGTTCAAATGACAGCAATCCTTAAGGTGTTATTGTCAGTTATCACATCAATAGTAATACTTATATTTCAGCATCCAGGAATGTAGTTCTATTCTATGTTTATAATATATTTATCCTCTCGCAATTTAGAATAGTTATACGTGTGCATGATTTGGTTGGGATTTAAAGGTAATTGTTTATTCTTGAGGATTTGAGGTCTGAGAGTGGTTGAATGTGTGTATGTCGGGGACAGTGCATAATATGTAATTAGGCCTTAGTGATGATCCGGAAGTGAAATATGAGTTCTCTTTACTTGCTGCTCTGTTTACCGTGAAGTAATTTTAGTAATCACAGTGGAATGGTCAGTACTGAGATATAAATGTAGAGAACATATAGTAAAATTGATTGTGATATATGTCCAATTGACTTTTAGATCGATCTACTTGTATTCTTTCTTTAAGCTGAATGAGACATAGGCTTTAAGTGTTCCTGACAGCGGGATGTTTCTTTTGGAGACCTACATGAAGCATTAAGACAATCCACTGATAAAGCAAATGATAAATCAACCATAAAGGAATAGAAGGTGAAAAAACTAGACTCATGATTTCAGGTGTCTTACGTGGTTGTGAGATCCTGGAAGTAAGGGTTTCTGGTACGGGATTAATTCGAAAAGTTTCTAGAAACAGAAAGAAATGAATGGTGGCTAAATATAAACCTTTGTTTGAAAGTTCTTATTTTGTAACAGTAAAACACTTACTCAACTGCTGCCAGAACAATTTGCACCATTAATAATAATAATAATAATAATAATAATAATAATAATAATAATAATAATTAATCATAATATAATACTAATAATAACTCGTTCGTGAATCAAGGTTTACAAGATGTGAAAGATATCCATAACATAACCATATTTAATATTATCTATTATTTAGTCATGACAGTTTTAACTATTTCATCGACGTTATAAATAAAGCTAGATTGGGGCTGTTATCTCAAAAAGTGCATAGCGTTTTCCTTCTATAATTAGATTTCCTTCAAATTACGATCTCACAAAGAAGATTCTCTGTAGTTTGGGGATATACAGATTGAAAGTACTTCAAGCTGTTAACAACAATCGTGGAAAGTTTATTTCATATTGCACTTATGGCATTGTACAGATTTATTCATTTATTCCGCAGCTCCTATTTGCCAACATATTGCAAATGCTACTAATTAGTATTTGTAGTGTTTATATTATTATTGTCATTACCTTGACATGAACTAGATGTAACCTTAATAGTCTCCAGTCCGTGTATGCTTTTCCGTTCATACTTTATCCTAGAATCAAATTGTTACAATTGTACTATTTGGTACCATAAGGTTAGCGGCTGGGGGAAAGGTTTTCAATAGTTTGCTGCTCTTATTTTTTTGCAGGTGGGCATTGATGTTTATGTCAGCACTTGTCATAACTCGATACCAAAATTCGTGGAATTGAAAATCGCCCGTATATCCCGTATACTGTCTAAAGTTGCATGTTTTATGATTCTGCGGAGAACTATTCAGATAATGTCTTTTGTCTCAAACAGATCAAAGCAATTTTAATGATTCATAATATAGAAAGACCAATAAATGCAAAAATTGATGCGAACATATAACAATTTCTATATCAGGTAACGCGTAGAAAACAAGAGTGTTTTGATTTTATCTGTTGAAATATCGAGGTAAAATTCTAAATCTACATTTTTGATTAATTATCAGTCATGTGGACTGAACATCTATCCACACATTTTAAATTTGTTTTCCTCCATATTTCATTATTTGAGTTACAGAAACAGATACGATAACAATAAATTCACGAAATGAAGTTGTATAATCTCAAAGCAAACATTTAGACATTTTGTTTCTTGGACAAGGATAGTTATATGAGCGGTATTTAAAAACAGAAAATACACATGCTTGGATTAGTGGTAAATGTACATAGTCTCAAATAGATAAGGAACAAACAATCATAGAGCAGGCACAAATTGGAGAAAATTCTTTTCGACATGGAATGGTTACGCAAACTTCATCGTTTGTCGTATTTACCTAATCGTGCCCAGCAATCGAATTCAAAGTTTTGAACACATGTTACAATACAAAGAATGTCAAATGCTTCCAGTATTACTTCTGATCCTACTACTACTACTTATACAATTAAAAATGCAACCAACAGTTATATTTCGTTTAGGCAATGAGAAAACTCTGATCCTGAAGTCAAGCGAGGTATGTTTGAAATATTTGAGCAGTTGCTTTTAGTTTCGTTTTTCCTTTATTTATTTAATGTTTTCTTAGTCAACAAAATCATAGTTAAATATTTGATAAATGTACATTATTAACAGTAATAATATGATTATAATGTTTTTTTCATTGTCTAATCAGCTTTTCGAAGTCATCGAAGCAATTGTGCAAAAAAACATTTGTTTCATCTGTGCAGCATGTTGGTACCTAACTGTGACGGTGGATTTGTTTGGACCATGCAGCGACAACCGTATTAAATATTACAATTTTAAAAGTCACAAAACAAACACACTTAATAGGACACAACATTATTTTGTATATATTAAATATATGCGGGTTTTGTGCCATTTAAATAGTTTTCTTGGTTTTCTGCCGTACGTAGACTACCTCTTACAATGCGGTGAATGTTTCCAACTGTAACGGTACATGCGTAATGATTTTCACAGAAAATTCATTGTACTTAGGTAACGTGGTTGAATTTGTTGAAAATTGTAATGAACTACATTTTCAAGCATATTTATTAAAATCCTAAGTCCATCAACGGATACATTAAGTGGAAGCAAACTATATCTAATAATATACATTTTGGTTTGTTTTCTGTGATTCAAACAGCGTTTGTGGTTCTTTGACATACAAAAAACGACTTCTTTTAATGCGGTATAAACACAACTATTTTCAGTGAAAATTTACAATACTTAGATATTCTATTTGGAAGTATGAGAAGTGTTAACGAAATACACCCAATAATATCTTTATGATACAATTGCAAGCGATAGCAATGGCAAAGTTTGAACAGAAACCACAGTAACAGTATGACCGTATTTTGTAGGCATTTGAGTGCAAACATTTTTTGTGAAATAATTGCAATTTAATTTTCTGATTTAATACTTTATATCACTTATATTGTAATGTCTTTGCAATACAAGTCGTCATCCATTTCTGTTTTGTTGTTTAGCATTATATTTTTGCTCTAACCCTTATCCTTCATGTACTCGGCGATTAGGATACATGAGAATTACCGGAAATTTGGTCCATGTCTCGTCTATTTATCTCTATTAGTAAACGTCTTTGTCCATTGGAAACGTCTTGATCATAATTGGACTCTATGGCAACTAAGCACCTTGTTCCATGGCTTCCATCCACACATCTGTTTATTGGCCATACTGTTATATAAACAAAGAGAAGACTTCCTACTTATTCCATTGCTTATGTATACGCATAACAGCTTGCATCGATTCAGACTGACAAGCAAGTGGAATATGATCTTCGGTTATTCATGTTATTAAACAAATGTGAATATACCACTGCCTCCTTCCAAATAACCGGAATCAACAGTCGGTGGTTTAAGCAGTGTACAAGAGTACAAAGCCCCCCCCCCCACCCCCCGCTAAAACATCATATATAACATAATAATAATAATAATAATAATAATAATAATAATAAAAATAATAATAATAATGATTTATTTATAGAGGGTGACTCATTAGCTCATTAGTCAAGGACAATTCTCCCTTGAGACCCTATATATATATATATATATATATATATATATATATATATATATATATATATATATATATATATATATATATATATGATAGGGTCCAAAAATTACTCGACATCGTCCAGAAAGGTTCAAATTATATGGATTATCCCAAGCAATGCATCACATAGGAATCTTTGACCTGTTATAAACTCATATCAGGTGATTTATTGTATTCAAAAAAGGTTTAGGCTAATTTAGATAAGTCTAAAATGACAAAATTGTAGCGAAAGCTAAAGTGAAACCAAATGTCTAATTATTTAACGTGAAATATATGTATCAAAATAATTATCACTGACTTACCTTCTTCTTACCATTATTAATAAATACAACATCAATCCCAATTTTAGATTAATACATGTATGTATGTATGGATTAATGGGTGTATCTTCGTGCAATATAACCTATTTGATGCAAGATATTTTTTTATGAGGTTTAACTAACAATATAGGTTATACTTGAAGGAGAGTATTACTAGTGGAGACAGAACCCAGGAACATCCCAGAAATAACTATCTTCCCATGGGAAGATAATAGCCATCTGTATAACTTGCACACATTGGACGAGATCAAGACTCGAATACACGCAGACAGACGCAAAATGGCATTGCTCCATAACGGGGATCGATTCACACTACTCGGTTACTAGGGGCCTCTTAATGCAAGATATCTTCATGTCAATTACAATTACTGAATTGATCATTTTCTCAGAAAAACATTGACAATGATATTTTAACTATTGATACTTTTAAAAAGCTTGTATAGCAACAAAGATCATCTTCAAAGACTATTGGATACATAAATATAACAGCTAAGGCATCTAAAGTGCTGGACTTTTTAAATCTTTACTCGGGTACAATGAAGGTACATTTTCGACAACCGCGAATTTAGAAATAATGTGAATCTCGTACCATACAACGATAGGTGCTATACTAGAGGGACTGACATTAAATAATGGAAATTATATGAGTAGTTGGATCCTCTTTTAATTTGAATAAAGTTTGGAGGAAATTTATGAATTTATTTCCATAAGAATCTATATATGTTAATGTTATGTTAATTTAATACCTTGCCTATTGTTCTTCATATACACCTTAAGCACGCAAAAATCTCAACAAATCTGAAGTAAACAATAGCCTAGTATAAGAACACATACCTACCTAATTTTAACCATCTAATTACTTCTTCCTAATCATACCTACCTAATTGTAACCATCTCATTCCTTCTTCCTAATCATATATACCTAATTACAAGTATTTAATTTCTTCTTCCTAATTATACCTATCTAATTGTAACCATGTAATTCGTTCTTCCTAATTATACCTACCTAATTGTAGCCATTCTTCCTAATAATACCTATCTAATTGTAACTATGCGATACCTTCTTTCGACTCATACGTACCTAATTCTAACTAATTCCTTCGTCCCAATCATACCTACCTAACTGTTCGTATATCGGTTCTTCTTCCGAATCATAAATACCTTATTGTAACCATCTCATTCCTTCTTCTTAATCATTCTTACCAGATTTTAACTATTTCATACCTTCTTACTAATTATACCTAACTAATTGTAACTATCTCAATCCTTTTTCCAAACCATACCTACCTAATTCTAACTATCTCATTTCTTCTTCCTAATCTAATTCCGTCTTCCTTATCATACATAATAAATTGTAATTATCTCATTTCTTCTTCCTAATCACACCTACCTGATTGCAACCATCTCATTATTTCTTTCTAATCATACCTACCTAATTGTAACCATCGAAATCATTCTTCCTAATAATAAATACCTAATTAAAACTATTTCATTTTTTCTTCCTATTAATACCTACCTAATTGTAACCATCTCATTCCTTCTTCCTAATCATATGTACGTAATTGTAGCTGTCTGATACTTTCTTCCTAATCATACGTACCTAATTGTAACTGTCTTATTTTCTCTTTCTAATCATACGTACCTATTTGTAACCATCTCATTCCTTCTTCCTAATCATACCTACCAAATTGTAACCATCGTATTCCTTCGTTATAATCATACCTACCTAATTGTAACCATCTAATTCCTTCTTAATAATCATACATACCTAATTGTAACTATCTGATACCTTCTTCCGAATCATGCCTACCTAATTGAAACTCTCTCATACCTTCTTTCAAGTCATACGTACCTAATTGTAACTATCTATAATAATTTAATTTCGTCTTCGTAATCATACCTACCTAGTTGCAACTATCTCATTCTTTCTTCCTAATCATAGTTATCTAATTCTAACTATATTATTCCTTCCTCCTAATCGTACCTACCTAATTGTAACTATCTCATTCCTTCTTCCTAATCAAACCTCTCCAGTGGCCTAGTGGTTAGAGTGTCCACCACAGAAGCGAGAGGTCGTGGGCGTGGGTTCGATCCCCGTCCGAGTCGTCATACCAAAGACTTTGAAAAATGGTACAAACAGCTGCCTCGCTTGGCACACAGCATTAAGAGGTTAGTGTTAGGACTGATCGGCCTGGTGTCAGGAAAATGTGACTGGGTGGTACATCATCCTACATGTCTTCGGCATAATACCCAGTGCTAGACATCACAATAAACTGCCTCACTTCAGAACCGTAGCGATATGACTGAAAAATTGTCAAAGCTACGTTAAAATCCTAATCAAACAAACAAACAAACAAATCTTAGATATTTAATTGTATCTATCTCATACTCTTGATCTAATCATAGATCCCTACATTGTATCTCAGTGCGCTGGAGTAGACAGTAAGGATTGAGTCGGATGACGACAGTCCAAAATACCTCTCTTTTGTCCCCACAGATGAGCTACCGAGCGAGACACAGTAAATATACACCCACCATATTTGACAAGGAAACCCTTAGCAACGATAGTTAACAAGGGCTTATTTTGTTTCACCTCAGTTCAATATCAATTCCTACGCTGACAAATTGATGAGGATGTGCATATTTACTGATTCATTTTAATGACGTACCCGATATCTATCTATCTATCTATCTATCTATCTATCTATCTATCTATCTATCTATCCATCTATCTATCTATAAATCTATATATAGATAGATAGATCAGCTAAATTATCTTGAGTATTTACATATTTTATTATATACCAACTTTGCGCAAGAATATAAATTTATCAGATTAAACTCACTCTCCGTCACCAGTCTGACCATTTTCGTAAATTCGTCTTTTTTTTTTAGCCTGATTATATAAATATACTTGAATTGAGAAAGCTGTTGATTGGGTTGACCTAATATGTAAAATGAATGTATGCCCTACTGGAAACTATTTGACCCTATCGGAAAGCAATGCACGTCCAATTTAGCAGGTTTGTCGTTGTTGTCAAGGAAGTTATAGAAATACCTTCAGAGATGCGCAAGCGCCGTTTGGTCAAATTTCTTTATCAAAAATTACTTTCAATGTCCTAAATGAAAAGCTGTTTATACATATTTGTTCTAACTCACAAAGTACTTGTTCTCGTTGCTGCATGCATGACGTCTGTGGGCACACACAAGCTAGCTTCGCGTGTGACCACTCCGGTGGCCTAAGTGGTGTGTTTCTTGCTCAGATGAGAGAGGTCACGGGATCATGTCAAAGACTTATAAAAATGTTATTTGCTGTTGCTTCACAAGGTACTATATATTAAGAGGTTAGTTTAGAACTGGCCGGGTATCAGAATAATATTACTGGGTGGGAGATGTTGCTAAGCGTCTGCGGCATGACACATCAGTGACTGAAATCATTAGAAACTAAAACACTGCAGACATCATTACTAAAACTGGTTAAGCTAAGTTAAAGATCGAAACTGCACACACACACATGGCACGATGGAAAATCTTGTTTTATAAATAAAATATAATAATGAATGTCATTATATATATCAAATAGAACTGAAAATTATGAATTGTTTCGTCAGTAAATCTTCTCTATGTTTCAGATTTAAGGATATATATATATATATATATATATATATATATATATATATATATATATATATATATATATATATATATATATATATATGAGTGTGTGATTATATTTATATGTATATGTGTATAGAGAGACAGATACACAGAGAGAAAGAAATAAGCAGTCATAATTTATGTTACGAATTTAATGAATCATCTAATTAATCATATCACAAAATAACGAGAAATGGAAGTAATAAAACAAATGAATAAACAATTTTGTTTTTATAAAAACACCATTTTTTACAGATATGAAACAATACACTTTGACGAATATAAACGAGCAAAAGACTTCAAAGAAAACAGATCAAATAATAAAAGGTTCGACAAAAAAACTGACATTTAATTTTGCAACTAATGACAACGTGATACCAAGTTCAAAAGTCGAATGGCGGTAATATGTGCAAATGCGTGTTGCTATATTTCTTTACGTATGATTTCTGCATTCATTTTGGATTTTATAATGTCTCGTTTAGTGGATTCTTTTATTAGTTAGCAGAAAGTACTCATGGAAATCACAAAAGCAAAATCTATATGTAAAATGAAAAGGTGTGTAGCATTGGCAAGGATGATTTGAGCCTGTTTTATGACAGCTCATATCGCATAGTTGTTAGATCGTCCGGAGCGGATGCGAGAGAGCGCGAGTTCAAACCCCATTGCGTCATAGCAGATACTAACAAAGATGCGACTAGCAACGCACATAAATATTGATTTAAAGTTGGTAAATTTTTTTTATATTTTTGAATTATTGAGAATTAGGTGTATTCAAGTAAATTATATTCTAGTTGATAAGTAAATTCCAATGTCTGAACGATTTCATGGGTGCTTTACAAAGCATTTGCGTATGAAAATGTATTTTTGCTAATAATGATTTTGTGCAAATTTAACACACTACAATGACATGACTTTACAACAACCTCAAGTGCCAGAAATGCATATATATATATATATATATATATATATATATATATATATATATATATATATATATATATATATATATATATATATATATATATATATATATATATATATATAATAGTTTCTTTCTCAGTTTTAAATCCGACCCCTTTTAAAATCGTAAGGGACACAAGAGTTTCTCAGAGTATTTTATTGTCAGGTTCTTTGCGTTTTCCTGAGACGTCTTCTTCTAATGAGTGTTATTATTCATTGAGTAGAGTGCGGCTTTGTTACTGTTCCTCTCCATGGTGCAAATTGAACATCAGACGTAGTCTCAGGACACGTGACAGTCGGAACAGTCTCTGTGTTGCTCATAGAGGGCAGTCGTTTATTACTACGCAACGACCTAGCTGGAGACAAGGTTATGGTTAATCCACTTGTAAGTGACAAACCATGTTTGCATCGTAAAGTTGATCCAAATGATAACAAAATCCCAGATTTGTTCCCAACTTGTGCAATTTCCAGAGCTATTGCAACGAATGTTCTTGCGAATGATTTTGATAAGAAAAGTATTAATTAAAGTGAAACATGTATTGGTCAGGCTTTTGATGCGGTCATTTTAACTCCTTCGTCGGACCAATCATAATGTATTGAGCACAAGTATCCATTTTTAACTAATGCATTCTCTTTATTCTAATCAGGGTGATACGCGTCAATCGCTTGTCGTCTAACAGAAAAAAGATCATGATATCTCCCATATGTTTCAAATGGCCATTACTAAAATTGACGCATCGGAAGTACCTATCTTTTATTTGATCAAAACTGGAATTCTTATGAGAGACTGGAGACGTCTCGAGGTATCTGCTGGTGATGAGTAATCAGTGAACTATCAAACTGTTTTTGAAAAAAATATCACATACAGAAAATACTTAGCTTGGCCCACACAACTCCATTATCTGGTCATTTAGGGATTAATAAAACTTATCACATGCTCTTGACTCACTTTAATTGGTCCAAAATAAAAAGTGGTGTTTGTAAATTATGCAACACTTTTCATACATGTCAAATGGTAGGAAAACCCAGTCAGAAGATACCCAAGGCTCATCTGCAACCGTTTCTTGCATTTAACGAACCATTTAGTAGAATTATGGTATATGTGTTGGTCTCACACTAATGACTACGTCAGGTAACGAATACATGTTGACCAGTTTATTTATGTGCGTCAACAAAGCTTCCAGAGGAAATTCCATTGACTAATTTTAATCTAAAACATTAGTTAAGTTTTTTTCTTTCCTCAATTTGGTCATTTTAAATCCGTCAAATATTGCAAAGATCAAATTTTAGGTATTGAACTTCCCAGCGTTATATCACTGATTTTGACATTCAGCGATTTAAGTTAAAATGAAATTATGGTCTGACAGGACTACAATGGGATGAACGTTTGTGTCTAAACAATGGAGTCCTGTCACTCTTTCTCTCTCTTTAGAATTTTCTTCAGATTATATTTTACGGCTCTTACAAATTTAATAAGAAAATAAATGAGTTAAATTATAATAATAATGCTCCTGAGATCTAAATATGTTATGGAAGTAAGTGTACATTGATCGAGATGACCAAGAATCGATGAATATTTACACGAAAGGGATTTTGGCAAATTCCACTACGTGAAAGAGCAAAATAAATTTCGGCATTCGTAACTGAGATGGACTTTACCGGTGAAAAGTAATTCCGTTTTGTGATGCTTACGTCGATGATGTAATTATCTGCAACTGCACATTAAAAGACAATTTAGCAACACTTTGGAGAAACATTGACACACTCACCGATCAAGTTTGACAATTAATTTATATTAAAATGAGTTCTGCCGTGTTAGTGTAACATTTTTTGGATATATCATCGGACATGGATAAGTTAAATCTTTAGATGCTGAGATAAAAGTTATAGAGTATTGTTACAGGAATATAATCTTTATATCAGGCACATCAGGGGAAAATATACTTTAATAGCAAATGCACTTTCCCGTTTGTAGAAATGTATTAATTCATGTACATTTTTTGTAATTCATAAGAGTCCTTCTTAAACCTGACGTATAATAATGAATGATAAACAGAAAAATTATCATATAAATCTTTCTTTTTTTATGGTTTGTGTGTATTACGTATGTCTAATACAATATATATTTAATTGTTTGTCAGTTTTAAATAATTTCTATTTTTCATTGGATGCTATTTTAATGTAAATTCGTTTGTTACTACGGATGATAATGTTTCATAAAACTGGTTGGTCTGATTTATTATTTGGTAAGCTAGTTATGTTGACCTAGATCCTGACCTTGGTTTTATTTTAATTTTAAAATGATTGGTTGTTGTCATGGCCAAGATAGGACTAGTGAATTAAAAAGTAAACAACGTTTTTTTCTTAAAGTAAAAATGATTTGGTTTTTGTTTGATGTAATATAAGCTTTGTTTCACTGAAATATAGTGAGTTTTGAGCTTTTGCATTTAACATTAGGTCATTTCCTTTTGTTGTAGCCAGTTATTTAATCCATGTAAAAGTTCCTTTAGTTCAATTGGATTTTAAATTAGTAATTCGTTTTACTGGAAATATTTGATATGCTCATATGTAATTCTTTGGCAAAGAGAGTTTATCAAAATATTATTCGGATTTCAAACACCGGAGTGTTAAATACTGTGTTTCTATAAGGACCTATAGACAAGCACAACACAGACTTCGGCATACATCATCGTCTTCCATCGGAACCACATGCATTGACACAAGGAAACACCTATTGATAAGGTGTATGTGTGTAATACTGTAATTGTAGCCCAAATCACAAATAAACTCGTGTTGCCAGAATAACCGATATTACTAGCTACTAAGATACTTTATTGTTATCCGTTAGCATCAGTTTGCAGAAACAAACATTCAGTGCGAAACTTGTGCTTGGTGGTTTCTACAAAGCAGCCGAATTCGTTTTCCGAATGTTCGAGAGAGACACCCGAAGTTCATCTTCGACAAACAAAAGTCGTTCTCGTTTTTTGTGTGTGATGGTGGTCATAGGAAATAATCCGATCTTACACATGTAAGAAGTTGAAAACTGCAACAGAAGTAGCAAAGCTTTCTCGGCGATAGCCGGGTACTCGTTTTCAACTAGTAACCAAAACGCATCCAAGTTCAACTCTGCATGTTTTAGCTTCAGCGTTCTGTCACTCGCAACGCTAACGAGCTCCCCCTCTTCCTTCAAAGTAAACTGTCCTTGGCACAATTCAAATTCCACAAACGGGTTTCTAACCCAGTCGTACTGGTCAACAAAGATCGACGGAAAATATTTGCTGAGACTATTCGACAGAACATCCCAGGAAGGGAAGCTACTGGCAAGGTTTTTCACGTCCTCACGCTGGCCGAGCCTGAGACTCGAACCCACGCCGACGGAGGTGAAGCGGCAATAATCAATAGTGGCGAGCGCTTGAAATATACTATTCCAATTTTGAAAATAGGGTAGTGGAGTAAAGCGGCCAGAGGTTGACCAGAATATCAGAATAAATACTATCATATATAATAACGAAATATTATAAGAAAAAATACATGCTGTAACAAGTACGAAGTTGAGGGCATTACACGAGAAGCTGTACGGTCATCAAAATGGAAAACTGATCTAGGACATCAATACGTTTAAGAAAAAGCAAATGGACATTATGTGTGAAATAGTTATAAAGAAGGAAAAGCTATGAGGTACTCAGAGACCAAACCATTTTCAGATGTCTATAAGTTATGTTTCCACAGAGATGGAAAGATTAAAGAGAACAAGTATTATTTTCTACTTGTGGGAACGTGCCATTCCTCTCCTTCCCAGCTGCAAAGTCCGTCCAAAAAGGTACAATCTGAAAGTTGATAGGATAAATTTATCACATAACCCTACTATGAGAAGGATATACATTTTCTTTATAATGTTTGTTTTATATCAGAACTCGTATGCTACACGTACCCACCCCAACCCCAAAACAAAATAAGCAAAACGAAGATGTAAAAATGTGATACCAGTGACAAAGGAAAGAACCATGTGTTTGAGGATGAACATATTTTTGACTTGACAATGATAATTATCTACAATCATATGTTTCCTACAAGACAACAGTGTCTATTGTGTACGAGATGACTCTAAGTTATTCTTTACTGAAATGTTATCAAACTGCTAAAATGTATTGATGGAAGTAAACTTTAAATGTGCAGGTGCAAAGGATATTAATGATTACACTAATATTGTATGTTTTAAAACATGAATTCATATGACGTTGCAACTGTATTTATTCATGTTATGTTGCATTCATATAATACCGTTTATTGTTATAACGGAACAACTTAGCAAACTGTATTGTTGCATATGATAATTTAATCATCTCTAACATACATTTCTCTTGTGTTGACTTCAGGAACATTTTTGAAAGTGTCTTTACATATTGGGATCTCTCGTAATAGGTTTGATAAATTAAGAAGTAGCAGGAAAATGAAACTAGAAGAGTTGTATTGAGATTACAATCATTTAAAAACAAACGCACTGCTAACGAAAATACAGTGTTTGTCTGGTTTAAGTTCGGATATATTTAATATTCCAGAGGAAACGAAACTGTTTTATTTCACTCGCCGTATATACACTCTTGAATAATATATGTTTGCGCAAGAAAATGAGTTATATTCGTAACTAACGTGGAAAAGAGGATAAACCATCGACACACTATCATTGATATGACTGGTTAGTTTAAAATAAGTATTGCCATTTGTGTCAAGTTTACCTAGGCAAGAGGCTAGTTTGAGGACAATGTCATCTTTTCCGTTTTTGCTATACGATCTTCCAGTTCTTCCTCGTATGAGAATCGTTACCATACTGCTGTACTGAACATCAATTTCAACGGTGGCGCGACGCCAGCCAGTACTCGACATAGATGTTTCCCAAATCGCAGAAGCATTGTCTCCACCTATAGCATGCACAAAGACTTGAATCTGTGACTCGCTATATCCTCTGAATATATACCAAAAGTTAAGACACTGCAGGCCTTCATTTGTTCCTTGTATGTTCGTTAGTGTTGCATATGATTCATTAGTAGCATCAAAGAGAAGATACCATTCGCTGCCTGGAAACGACGTAGAATACAAAATGCCACTATTAAAAATTAATTTAAATCTAGGAATCGTATAATCAATAATGGATATAAGAGAAGCAACATAATAAATGCATGGTTTTATAATGACATAACTATTATATCATTATTAGATTACGTAGATGAATCTGACAAAACTGGTTAATCGGTTTGACAGATTAGAAACACATATCTATTTGCCGGTTATTTTTTCGCACTTTTGTTTGTGATATTTATTTTCTGATTGCTTGTAGAAAACATTCTTTCCTCATTTATTTCATATATATTGGTTCTAGGCAATTCGTAAATATGGCTTTCCTTAAAAGCCTCTTTTCCTCCGTGCGTAATCTATGTATGGAGAAACACAAAAATCAATTTTTACAATGCTCCAGAACATCTATTACACTTTTCACGTACATAACATACTGTAAAAGGGAATATAGAGAGTCATAATGCCTGATAATATCAACGAGTAATGGTAATTTACAACATAGGTGAATTAAATTTTAAGAATAGGAAACGATGCTATATTTTACGTAAAAGTTTACACCCTCACCTCACATATTGATTCAAGAACTGTAATGAACATTTAACTATTTTGTTTCTTCCTTGATATCAATACCTTACATATACATAATTGTGTTTAGGACACTGTTTGATAAATGGTCTTCGGAAGATTGAATGTTTCTTATATTTTACCATTTAAATTTCCTGCGGGTGTTCAGACTATATCTTTTTCCAATGCATTCTTGCATTGTCTTTCAAATACTTATGTGCATTCTCGGGACGAATACTATCTCTTTCGATGTTCTTTTTCCCATAGAATCGACGGCGAAAGTATATTGAACGTATGATAATAACTAATAAATGCATGAAAATTGTCATGAATATTTGCATAATAATCCAGAAGATCGGGGATAACAACAACAACAAAAATATTAATAATAATAATAATAATAAAACAGCACTTCAACCTTCTCAACCTACTACTGCTGCTGTTGCTGCTCTTTATTATATAGCTGTGACAGTATTGTTATATAACCACCATATCAAAAACAATTAAAGCCGTTATCAATTATAACTATTTTTATTTACTACATTAATATTATTACTATTATTTATAATATTAGTAGTATTAGTATTAGTATTAGTATTAGTATTAGTATTATTAGTATTATTATTGAACCGCTCTGCTGGTCTAGTGGTTAGAGCGTCATCCTTAGATGCAAGAGGCTGTGAGCTTGATCCCGGCCGAGTCATACCGAAGACTTTCAAAACTGGTACTAATAGCTGCTTTACTAGGCGCTCATCATCGAGAGGTTAGTGTTAGGAATGGTCGGTATGGGTTCAGGATAATGTGACTGGGTGGGACATCATGCTACATGTCTGCTACATGAAGGCCCAGTGGTAGGCATCACTATAAATTGTAACAATGCAGATATCGTAGCGATATTATTGAGAAATTGTTAAATCTACATTACAAAATCCAAATCACCCCCCACCCCAAACATTCTTCTTCTTTTTCTTTTTCTTCTTCATCTTCTTCTTTTTCTTCTTCATCTTCTTCTTCTTCTTCTTCTTCTTCTTCTTCTTCTTCTTCGTCTTCTTCTTCTTCTTCTTCTTCTTCTTCTTCTTCTTCTTCTTCTTCTTATTATTATTATTATTATTATTATTATCGTCATCACAATTATACTTCATTATCATCATCATCATCATCATCATCATCATCATCATCATCTTCATCATCATCATCATCATCATGTCTCTTGACCTAATGTGGTCGTTGAAGCACTGTGCTGCTGAACATATGACCAGTTCCCTCCAATTGTCTCGATCATGTGCCAATGCCTGTCTCTCCGCAAAACGTTTCCTGGTCCATTCGGAGATGCTGTCATTCCACTTTCTTCTCTGTCTACCTCTCCTTCTACCATCCTGGACACTACCCTGCAGTACTGTTGTGTAGAGACTGTTGGCTAAAGTGACATGGTCATACCATTTCAGCTTTCTCTTTTTGACAGTGGTGAGGAGGTCTTCATAATGGCCTACTTTATTATGCCTGATAGTGTAATGCAATGCTTCATTTGTGATGTTATCCATGTAAGATCTGCCAAGGATGGTTCTGTAGCATCTCATTTCAAGTTCCAGGATTCTTCGTTGTAAGTCTGCTGTCAGGGTCCAGACCTCACATGAATACAGAAAGATTGAGATGACTAGTGCTCTCAATAGTCTCCTTTTAGTTTAAGTTGGTGATGTTACACCATCCAATGCTTACTGTCCCACAGTGGTTTTCCAGGGCTTCGCTCATGATGCGCTCTAAGCAGATGTTGAAAAGCGTGGGTTACAGGAGACAGCCTAGCCGTACTCCAACTTTTGTTTTGAACCAGATCCCCACAGAACCATGAGCAGTCATGAGCCAACTTATAATTACCAGAACAATAAACATAATATCTCCAACGTTATTTGTTCTATCAGTAATCGTTAAATACACGCATGCATCATTGTAACTATTAATTGCATTTAAATGTATTAATTCAATAGTAAATAATGCATTTCACACAAAAACAATAAACAGTTTGGAGACTTAGATAAACATATTTGTACAATTATTTTTTAAAAGAAAACTATAACTGAAAAAAGTTTCTAATTATCCGAACAAACAACATTTGGAGACAAAAATTATGTGTGTATATAACACAAATTCGCGTTTTCACTCTTAATTTAAGAAGACCAGTTTAAAAGAAACTTAATATGAGTAAAACGGAATGTATAACAAGTACAAGCTATATTTTGAAAGCCGTAAATATGTTCTGCACACAATTACTGCAATGACTGTATGTAGTTAGACCAACTAGGAATGTCTAATTATAAATTCCGCGTTTATATGCCAACCCAATACAGACGAAATAAAGCTGAAACTGGTAACTCATATTTCCTATATGTCCTCATTTTTAAAACAGAAAGGTAACACTGGAATCATTAATGTGTATTTTTCCATTCTCCTCTTGTGAATGCAAACTTTATGTAAACATTTCACTCATACTAATTTTAAGAAACGAAAGAACGATTTGCTTGCGTTTTCAAATATAATGCGAAGCACAAAAGCGTACAATAAAACAACGTTAATTAACGTTTATTATCCTGAGGTTTAATACGATATTGAAATGGAACGCACGCGAGAGAGAGAGAGAGAGAGAGAGAGAGAGAGAGAGAGAGAGAGAGAGAGAGAGCTTCAATACTCCCTCCATAGATACACGTAATAAAATATTAGTCGTGGCATGTTAACTTCTGATAGATTATGTTTATCATAAAAATATGTTTCTACAAGACGATATGATACCTCATCAAGTATTAAAAAAGATATAATAAAAACGTTGTAGAGCAAGTTTTAAACACCCCACAAGTAGTATACATGACAATGAATTAATAAAAATCATGATTCCAAGTGTTTTACAAGACATTTTTGTTTTATCTATAGTAAGACATGGGAGACGGAAGATAATTTAACACATTATAATATATTGTGCCATGGTAGGTCCTTTCAGTAAAAAGCTTGAATGTAATGCAAATATAATGATCGTTGCAAAAATGAAATACCTGACTAAAGGTACATCTGTCAAACTATGTACGGCAAGATTCATAAATTAATATTCGTTTTATGTTTGTCAAATATTTAGTCCAAAATGTCTTTGTCAGAAGTCACCATGAATAATATTGAGCACATTGCAAGACTGATCCCGCTTCAGATTCTAAGGCAAGAAGGAACAATGTTATAGGTAAACACTATAATATGAAATGTCAAGATATAATGTTTGATCCAGGATGCATGTGCATTTCCTCTCTAAATCATTTAAACTTGTCGATACGTTTAGGACTTTCTGTTTAGAAACATGATGCTCTATTTCCTGATATAATACAAAATTTATTTCCCTGATAATTAATTTACTTTTAAATATTCATAGAAAAATATTAGCTATAAATTATATTGTTTACAAAATAAATGTCAATCGTTAAGTATATCATTAACGTCATTTTGGACAATGGTCACGAACAAAATACAAATATGCATATAATATAATCATGGACGAAACGCCAATAAACACTAGTCAGTAAAAATGCAGAACAGTGTCTATACTGTAATTAAATTAAACAGTGTTTAGAGTGTAATTAAATAAAATAATATCTAGTCTGTACTGCAATAGAAAATAATGTTTAGACTGGAATTATATTACACAGTGTCTAGACTAGAATTAAATACAGATAATAGTGTATTGAATGTAATTAAATTAAACAGTGTCTAGACTGTAATTAAATATACACAACAGTGTTTAGACTGTATCAAAGTCACTTTTGGGATTAAATAATTATTATGAAGCATTCAAGTCAAAGTGATAGAAAAATAAACAAATACAAAAAGACAACAAGATCATTGTTTTTTACACTAGTTAAATCTATGCGTAAGGGTCAGCTCCTAACGTGATATATTCTCAATGCAATGAGGAATCTTCAATAGATTAAAGAATGATCAAAGTTAATACGCTAAACGGTGACTAACTGTTCAATGACATCTTTCTCTTTACATCTCTGAATTATGTTACAGGGCCTTTAACATCCTGGGTTGGCCTGTTCATTACACCAGAAGATAAGAATAGCTGAGATTGCACAGAATGAAATTTCCGAGTCTTTGGAATGACAATTTTCTATGAGTGTACGTTTGCGTGATTGCGAAATCAATTAAATATTGATTGGTATCACCGTTCAAGACAAAAACAAGTATTTAATTTTGATTCTCATTTCGTAATACTTACTCATTAATATCTAAACGATCCTCGCTTTATAAGTAATAATTATACTTTCAATTTTGTAAAATTGTTTCTGGAATAGGTGAATCAGGTATCATAATCTTTTAAATGAATGCTGAACAAAAATAAGAAATGTAATGTTTATATTGGTATGAAATTGATCAGTAACGAAAGCTATCTGTTTAATGCAACATATCAATTCAGAGACGAAAGTAATTTGCACTTCTTTACTGTGTATGTTAAATGCATACATTGACTCAGTTGTCAATCGTTTGCAGGAGTTCACTCTAAAATAGATCTGTTTAAGCAAACGTTAAACCTTTACCCACTCCAATCTTTGAATTTATATCGCCATCGCATGTAAGTCTATGAATATTCCACGATAGGACAAGTTTACTTTGCTATAGGTTCCTTTGAAACATGTTTTGTTTTCTAGCAAAACGCATCTTTGTTAGCCAAGATTCCGATATTTTAACTATATTTAGCCCTTGTTAAATCGAGCAGATAATCTGTGCATCTGATTGCGAATTATGTTGTTCAAATTTAAAAACTGTTCCTACATGATTAAGACAAGAGGAGCACACAATTTGAATTTACTGATCCAATTTACATGCACTGACGTCAAAGATTCGTCCACGTACATCCACATTTTGCTTTACAATTATAGCTAAACTCTCAACCCGAATGATAAATAAATATGGTGCAAGGAGATCTCCTTGACAACATCTTCTTTAAAGTTGATAAAAAGATGACATATACCCATTATTTATAACACATTTCAAAGAGTCATTGCTTAACAGTTCAACCACTTACAAACGGAATCACCAAAGTTAAAATATTGTAAAGCTTCTTCCACAAAGATCGAGTTAATCGAGTCAAAGGCTTTTGAATAGTACATTAACAATATTAAACCAAATCTATTTTCAATATCAAATTAATCAATAATATCGTACTGTATTTTCTTCACTGAATCTACCCTTAATATATCCTTGTTTGGGCATAACTGATGAATGATGGAAGAACCTTTTCAATCTAAGATATCTTTTTGGTCACATATATTTGTCCCATAATCTAAAATGATTTCCTGTATTACTCATTGACGTAGTGTCTATTTTCAAACTTTGTTCTTCTCCCCAAATTCGTACCATCTATCTTAATATAACACCTTCAATATATTATTTTCCGACGATTCTAACTCTGTTCTTTTTTATGTAAATTTTAAAGAATTTCGCCAGCTCATTTTTTTTCAATTTTCCGCAGTTAATCTTTTCTGTTCCTAATAGAGTAACATATATTTTCAGATCTTACTTTCATTTTAAGACTTACAAAGAACATTTGATCATTACAGGAAAGATAAACAGGAAATAATCATCTTTATTTCAACTGAATATACTTTTACACTCTATAAATCCATCAAACATACCGCTGAAGTTACCGGTATGTGCAGGTTATTCAGTACTCGGCGTTTTAACATTTACATTATCTACCACAATTTCCCCGCGGTATCAGGTTAGTGGATCTTCTGTATCTGTATTAGTGATATTGGAAAAATATGGCGAGGCAACATTAGTTTTGGAACCCGAAGGTAAAGGCCTCGACGTTTTGTTCTATTGGTGTACTGATTTCGTCGTCAACATACCACCTACTTAGAATATTAGTAACAGACATAATGAACCAATTACCGGTAACCCGAATTGACCTTCAAAGTTTCAGACGGAAGCAAGAGTGTTTGTGGCAGACCCATTACAAAATAGTATACTCTATTAAATTACTTCGTGATGAAACCCTATTGTGATCAATAGTTTCTCACATACACTGCCAAGAAAAGATACAAGTGAAGTTACCGGATGGTACTATATAACCTCAAGGCACATCTGCCCGGTGTTATCTCCCTTCACCCATTCCGCTGTTTTCCAGAGTGAGATCCTGAACGATTATATTTTGTTTGTATTTCTTTTAAAATGCTTAGTTGGTTATAATAACTGCGACACGGTTAACCACACGCCGGCAAATATCACAAATTTTCTGCATTGTTCTTTGATGGACACATTATTATTTCACTAGTCTTGCATGCTTCATATTATTTCCAGTATTTTCCCGTACATAATTCTGACTCTGTTCAATAGCCTGAAGAATATTCAAATAATTATCAAGTTTTTTGCCGTTTCTGTGATCATCCACAAAACATTCTACGAGTAGGCAAATAACATACTCATACCCCAATGTGTGACAGGGATGTTTTTATCCATCACCGAGCATGAGATAATCATCATTAGTGATAAAAATCGACTGGTGTTTTGAGTCAGCAGTTTCTAATCGCACCAGCACAAGACGTTTCTTAAATCTTGATCATGAGATGGGTTACAAACTTGCCCAAGTTGTTTCCTTTCTCCATGTTTACAGTATATATCACTTGTCTAAACTATTTTTATTACCAGGAAAAATATGTTGAAAGCTGTTATCCGAAAATCTATCGAGATATTTTCCAGCGTGTTTTCATAGGAGATTCCACGCTATTCAACTGTTTTGTATGAAGGTGATTTGGTTAGAAATATCAGTAAGAGTGACCCTGTAGTTGTTTCAAAGTTCCGAATGTAGAAATTATGATCAGTTTGTACGACGTAATGGAGATATATATCGTACATAATGTTTTATTTAGAGATGATGACTATTGCGTTGAAATACACGAACGATACTGATGTTATTCAACAATTACTCATTAATTGGTTCACCGTTCAGTAAGTTACTTCTTACGAGCGCAATTCATTAGCGAAATTCATGAAAGCCAACACAGTTGGAAGTTTGTGAAGATATACAATTCAGTTCAGTCGAATACTCACACGGTGTATTGTGGAATGTTAAAACGATTATGAGGATGCTATTCCAGTTGGTATGGTTGCATGTTATCCTGGAAGTCTTCATGGAATGGGAGAATTGATAAGTATTTTAAAAGATTTGGACATAAAACACACGAGGTGACTCAGGTTGCAATAAATAGACCCTTGTCAGATTTTGACATAACTGGATTCGCATGTATTGAGTCATTCTGGTTTGCATTGGGAAATCTTCACCCGGTTGTCCCTGTATGGTTTGGTGGTATTTTAATAAACATGGTTGGACTACAACAGTGTTATTACGATATATTTTTGAAACAAAGTATTCAAAATTGTAATATACATTGATGGTGATTTGCCACAGCTTACGCTTTTAAGATATTCGATGAAAGCATATGTTTCGACAAACTGAAAGACAATGATGGACAGATTTTCTGATACTGCGGTTTAAGTTCCCATTAAAATACTCAGAATTGTTGAATAAAATACAGGTCAGCATTGATGCACCATGAGTTTAGTGGAAAATTAAAAAACAAAAAATTCTCAGTTCTGATGAATCTGATGATCATAAACCTGTTGAGATCAATTACAAAAATAATCAAACGTCTCAAACATCATCGGCATAAGATTATATGGCCAGACATAAAACCGTTTATCTCAACAGACTTGGCTGTTTTGGTAAAAAAAAATACGTGCAATTACATTATTAAGGCATAATGACATGGTTGTGCTTGCTCCGACTCACAGACTGAACAGAGAGAGAGAGAGAGAGAGAGAGAGAGAGAGAGAGAGAGAGAGAGAGAGAGAGAGAGAGAGAGAGAGAGAAGGGTCAAGGCTCATACTTATCAGAATTTATTTTGGTGGAAGGGGGATGCATGGACGAATGGGTGAGAATGTATTCCTAAGATCATTATATGCACGGTATCCGTGGATGTGTTAAAATTTTACTTGAATGAGTACTGACTCGGAATACTGTTGTTATCATGTATAGTGATCATGGTCAACCACGACCATTTGTCGGCTCATCTCCGCACGAGTGTCGGAAAGAATGTGTCGATTACTATGAGAAGATATTGGACGATCAACGGGCACTTGATTCGAATCTAACGGAGTTCAAGAAGATGTTAAGACTGCAGCAAATAAGATTCAATGTGAAATAATGAGTAAGGTAATTCTAGAAACACCATACGACGCTTTTAGGTATTTGTATTGACCTACTGATTTGATGGTTGAACGTCAGAAGAATGACCGAGATTCAATTCAGCAACAAATTTTTTTTCTTATTCAGGGGACATCGATATCATTAGTTTGAAAACTTCTCAGAAGCCCAGGCAATCCCTCGTGGATTTATCACGATAAAGTTACATGATCCTTGGTCGAGATATCGTATAGGTATCTAATACATGTTTTGGTTAAGATCCCTGCCGCTTGACCGCGCCACAACAGCAGCAAGGGGAGTGACGACCAGCACTGAGTGTGTCCCGAGGCATGAAACAATGGATGCAATCGAAAAGAGAAGAAAATAAACAACAGCTACGAAATGCGCTAACTATGTAGATGCATCGGTTTAGTGCAACCCAATTAGAGGTCTTAGTTTACCGTTATTAACGCTTGTCTGTTCGTCTTTTAGACCGTCATACACTAACACACTGGAGTTTATTTAAGCAAGGTTATATACTACCAGTGCCTCAGCACGACGCGGTAGTTAGCCTTTTAATCAAACACAATCAATATATCAAGTAATCAAACCGTTCTGGCTTTGGCAGAATATTTTTTGTAGTCATTATTCGAATTGTTGAATAGGCATGAAATACGTATGGGTATGCACATTAATTGTTTCCTGTGGGAGGCACAAATAACAATGGAGGAGTGGAGAAAACCAAACTCAAAGTAACACACACACACACACACACACACACACACACACACAAGCAAAAACCACGCACATACATATTCTCGTCATAGTAAAGCTTGATTCCTTTATTTTGGTGGGTAAGGGTTGGGCTTTTTACGATTTGCGGAAACCCTCCCACTAAATTCGCCCACTTCGATTGATCGTTCTTCTGCTAAGTATATTTGTGGCGATGGTTAGAGGCTGACAAGCAATAATAATATAGCAATATAAAGATCAATAAATATTTTACCCTTGATAGTTCAAGCTTCATACACTAAGACAGTGGAGTTTATTCAAACAAGGTTATATACTTATATACTCCCAGTGCCTCAGCTCGACGCGGTAGTTAGCCTTTAAATCAAACATAATTAATGCATCAAGTAATCAAACCATTCTGGCTTTGGCAGAAATTTTGTTTTCTCATTATTAGAATTGTTGATAGGGCATGAAATACGTATGGGTATGCACATGAATTGTTTTCTGTGAAAGGCACAAATAACAATGGAGGAGTGGGAAAAACCAAACTCCAAGTAACACACACACACACACACACATGCAAAAACCACACGCATACGTGTTCTCGTCATAGTAAAGCATGATCCTTTATTTTGGTGGGTAAGGGTTGGGTTATTCGCCCACTTCGATTTATCGTTAGGGGCAATAATAATATAGCAATATAAAGATGTATAAATATTTCACCCTCGATAGTTCAAGCTTCTGTAAAATCTTCTGATGGTGTACATATTGTTAGCCCTGTCGTAACCCATGGTGGTTGTGGATCTGGTGTTCATTGTCTCATTTAACTAGCGAGAAAACACTTGGTACTGCATTTGGCAGAAGTAGTCTGATGGTCGTAATACCAAGTGACTCTTTGATTTATCAAAAATGTCGTCTTTCAAATGGTCACTGAAGACTATCTTATTTCGCAAAAGTTTAATCTTGGGACAAGTGTATGCTCATATTTCGCCATTGACGTGTGTGCATGAGAATCGCTTGTATGGAATGTGTCTGTAGTGAAGAAGGCAATGTCTAATTATTCCATGGAACAGGATTCCTAAAGTTGAATCGAGGTAATGGTAAGTCAAAACTTACTTTTCCATCTGCCATTGTACTGTAATTAAAGAAGCAATGTATCGTAGATTCGCAACCATTGTACAAGTAGCTCTTTTAAACAGTTGTCACATGAGTACGCACTTTTCACAAGATTCTATATTCGCGAAAAGCGCACGTTTCAAATTACCGTAACTTCAGTTTGGTACGTAAACGAAATATTTTTGAATACACTATTAGACCATTAAAACCAACACTTACCGTTTCGGTGCATATTATCTTTCCATCCATCAGTTCTATTAAACCGATTGTCTGAAATCCTTCTAAATCCTTCTATTGACCAGCTAAAGGAATCTTTTTCGAAGTCACAATCGACTGAAAAATAATATATAATATTGAATTAAGACATTTCTATTATAAGCATCAAATATCACAATTTTCAATACTTAGATAAATTACAAACGTCTCATCAACGTGTGTGTGTGTGAGAGAGAGAGAGAGAGAGAGAGAGAGAGAGAGAGAGAGAGAGAGAGAGAGAGAGAGAGAGAGTGAGGAAACAAGACTTATAATTTGAAAGACATAAGAGTGTTTGCAGGTACTAAAATACTTCACCTAATTTTTAGTTTGCAAACGCAATTAATGCATTGAGTTTAGATCTTATTTGTCCAGTCAATCAGTAAATAAAGAAAAGAAGCAAGGCACATTATGCCATAATATTTAATTTTATTAAAGTAACCGTACTAATGAATATCGTTGTTGTACTCGTAACGCATAGGTTAAGTATTCATTCTACAAGGTCAAACATGGTAAGTGAATATGTAATTTTCTCTCTCTCTCTCTCTCTCTGTCTCTCTCTCTCTCTCTCTCTCTCTCTCTCTCTCTCTCTCTCTCTCTCACACACATACACACACACATATATATTCACCTGGATTTGCGTAAGCAGATATGAATGCTGCAAAAAGAATGAGATGCATCCATAGTTTCATCATTTTCTTCATCATAGTTCAGCTGTACAATATACTCTACATGTTTACAGACCATATTTTCCGTTATAGTGTGAGACACAATGCAAAACTTGTATGTAATACAGTGTGAATAAAAGAAAGCTACTCATGTCCGGATCTAGAGCACTTGCTAATCTATTGTTCTTACAAAATGATAGATTTCAAAGAGAGATAGATGAATTAAAAGTCTAAAGGTTAACATGTGCAACACATTTGAATACCATTGGATATTACTGGTGCATATTTGCCCATTGGTTGTCTTTCAATTAAGTCGTTTGTATCCAGAAATGGTTCTTCTCGTCTGTTAGTTTTCAAAAGTATTCACCATATCTGGAAGATAATTTAAAATTTGCTTAAGGCTTAATTCAATACAATCAATATTAACGGACATGTTAAACTAGAATATATATATATATATATATATATATATATATATATATATATATATATATATATATATATATATATATATATATATATATATATATGTTGACTATGTGGCCGCGTTCGCTATAGCACATGATGCCCCAGTGCTAGACATCACTATAACTATCACATGGCAGACATCGTCTAGATGAGACAGAAAAGTTTTAAAAGCTACTTTTAGAACCTAACACACACACACACACACACACACACACACACACACACACACACACACGCTTATATTATGAGTTGTAGTCTGCCCGACCCATGCAAATTTTTAGAAGCCCCTAGCATCTCTTCCTTTTATAGTTTTTTCTATAGTCTTCTCATGTGCTTTCTACGCAAAAGATTCAACCACCTTTTAATATATATATATATATATATATATATATATATATGCTATAACAGGACATTCACAATGACAAAATCATCTAAACCTATCTTAAGTAGTCTTTAAATTCATTTTGATCAAATAGTGAAAACCTTTATATTACTAATGTCTTTTTAAGCACTGAAAATACTTCGAGAATTTACAAGTGTGAGCCTTTCTCTGCTTGTTTGTCTGCGAATATTTAAGAATATTATAATTCGGTAACATGAGTTTCGCATAGAGATGGATTATTGGTCAGTAAGTTGAATGTGTCACGTCCTTTAAGCTGCTGTATATAATATAACCCTGTATATGCTATATTTTCCTACATTGAATACATGCCTCTGATTTTATAATATATGGTCCTGCAATCTATAACATACACAGCTTGTAACATATATTCAAACTTTTCGAGTTAGGATTTCCATTGCAAACGACAATTGTAACGTTTGTTTTATTTCCATGCTTTAGACGGAAATATTATGTTGTCACATGTCTGTTTGCCCGTCCGTATATCTTTAATATTATTCCTTCATAATCATCGTGTTAAAGGTCACCAAACAGGGTACGTCCGTTGCGTGTTGATGATATGTTTGCATCTGTAGTTTAGACTGAACAATTCCCACCCAATGTTACTGGCAGGGATCATCCGTGGACGTGAGTTTAATGTCAGACATGCAAGAATTGTCATTGAAATGAAATAATTGTATAGTCTGTGACCAACATTTATATCTGCAATAATATCATGATGGCAAGTAATGCAGGCAACGAATTTAGAATTCCGACCACTACGGGAGAGGATAGGGTCAGAGAGGATCTATGGTTAAAGAAACCTTATTTTTCCTGGAACTAGCTCCAATTACTCCAATTACTCTTGTTAACGTTTTCTGCGATGACGCGGAGGCAGTTACGGTCGTCTTGCAGTTACCCAAGGCAACATCAGCGGATGCTTAGATATTGCTTTTATTTAAATACATGTTACACAAGAGATGATTATTATTACAATGAATTTGTTTCCTTTGTTGTTAAATATAAACGTTTCTGTTTAAGATGAATTTTTATGTAAAAACATCCGTATCTGAAATCTCTTTATTCGCTGAATATGAAGCATTTATATTACATCGTTCTCGACAAAATGCATTTATAAGTATGATCCTCAAGAAATTGAGGAAAGTATTACCTATGCTTGAGTAGTGACGTGTAACCTTTTGTTAATTCAAAACGTCTACTTCGGAAAGTTATATTTAATACAGTTCCTGAAATAAACGGATTTTACTCTTACACTATGTTCTAGCAAAAGAACGTCAGACCATCAACATGTGCCTTCAAACGCTGGTTCGGAAGCCGAGATGCAATGCAGCGTTGACAAGTTTGCCAGCTTCATCAGCCGGCCGCTTTAAAGTCATCTGTTAAGCCCAACATCACCATCAACGGCCAACAATTCAACGTAGTCAACCGCTTGACCTACCTTGACAGCACACTGTCACAGAGCGTCGTTCTTGACGAAACGGTGAACAATCGCATTGCCAGAGGCAGCGAAACTTCTTTTGGCAGACTGTATATCAGCGTCTGGAACAGAAGAGACATCAGCATCCAGACAAAACAAAAAGGTCTACAATGCAGTTGTGCTCCCGATACTAAGCATTATAAACGTGGACAGTGTCCCTGGACGATGAACCACATTCACAGGATCCAGGAGAATCCTCAACATCAAGTTGCAGGACAAGGTTCCAGACACTGAGGTACTCGCTAAAGCAGGAGTCTCCAGCATTCACACCATTCTGATGCAGGATCAGGATCGGCGCAGGTCTGGAGAAAAATGAGACTTGTTACAGTGACACACTCTGTGCCTTTCTAGAAATCCATCCTAAATCACGTCATCACGGCCTCCTCTTACATTGAAATCGCTAAGAATGAGGTTTTTTTTTTGCCATTGGAACGTCAGCAATGACGGAGATAATAACGTGAGCATCACTTCATCTGGTTGGAACATAGCAATTAATAATTGTAAGGTGCTTTCTTCCAGACAAGAGGGAGGGGTTCCCAAGTGGACGTCACTGCCATCTCACCACTGTCTTCGTGGGTTCGAGTCTCAGATTTGGCTAATGTTGTTTTGTAAGAAACCTTACCAGTAGGTAAATGGTTTTTCCGGGGGTGTTATGGAGTTTTTCGTTTATCATTAATACTGGCCGCCATGTATAGCCTATTGTGTGCTGAAAAATGGGGTTAAACCATGCAACAGTTACAACTACAACCAGACAAGAGTGAGAATTTCATGGTCTCGACTCTCACGTTTACTCACTTAAGAGGTCCATCCAGTTTGCCAATGAGTGCTCTCTTCACTGCAGTGCCGATGCCATCCTCAATTAAATCTTTACTTCCCTGGCCGCTCCAAAAGAAAGTGCATCCGGTGCCCCTTTTACAAAGTGTGCCTTCTCCGGCCGGCCGGGTCTCACTCAAGGCAGCATTGTGTACATCGTATCTTGCGAGTTCCTGTCATATTAGCGCGGGTCACTTCTGAGGTCCTATCTCATCGTCCCTGTTCAGTACGGTGAGAATAATTCAATGAGACAAGTATTAGAGGAACAATCCTCATTTTATTCTTTTTGTATTTTGACCGATCAAAAAGGGTCCACGCCAACATCGGTATATTGAACAGAAAAGTGTACAGCAGGCAATGTTTAGGCGCCTTTTACCGCCCCTTTCTCGAGCCACGGAGGTGAGCAGTACATCCTGAAGAGAGCTGCTCAGTCGCTCAGGGGGCTGCCTGAATCCACTTCTGATCTATGTTAGTGGTGAACGACCCTAATGACCTGATCCGCCTTTGTGCAGGTTTGCTGCTACGTCTGACAGTGTACCCACACATGCCGCTTCGTCGCTTGCCTGTCGCCACAGGACTTAGTGGCTGATCCAATGGGATGGGTAGTTGATAACAATGACATGAGCGGTGACTTTGTTTTAAGTGATAATGAGTTACGCAGTTCGTCTACTTCACTCTCTCGCCCAAAACAATCTGGGTTCAGCAGCACTACAACGTCGAGACGGTCAGAGACAGAGTTGGATGCAGTGGATCACCAGGACGTCATATGCGTCTCGTCGTGCTCATAGCGCTTCACGGCTCTTTGCTGGGAATCGTCTTTCTGCCCGATGACCAGCTGGTGGTTCCTCCGCACAGGCTGCCGACTCCAGTCTTCACACGCTAGGTAGACATAGCCAAGATCACCGAGGGTTGAATACGCGTCGGCTACCCTCAGCCTGGTTTAGTCGGCCAGTCGAGGCCATTTTCCGGGACGTGGTCGATGTGCATGCCTGAAATCCTATGTGGGCACATGTGAGAGCTGAATACCATGTGGGGAACAAAGGCTGTCGAGCTACACCAGAAGGACTGCTTAGTCAGTCAGAAGTTAGTGTTTTGACCAGAATGGCTTCAGTTGTATCATCATTCATCTGCAGCTTGTTACATCTCACCCATGATTTCACATCATAAATGCACCTCTCTACTCCTCTGATGGTAGCAGCAACATCAGTTGGATGGCTAGATTTGTGTATTATTGTGTCATTAGCGTACAATTGGCGAGACACTGGGTGATGATCTATGACACCTGAGAGCGGCTGGGTGTATATAATTGAAGAAAACAGGGCCCAGTCAGACCCCTGTGGTAAACCACAACATATATCATCTAGGCTGGAGTCTATTTAATCTGTAGATACATTTTGTGTCCTGTTGACTAAATAGGACTTGAATCATAGTAAAGCTGTATTGTGAATTTTTAATGCGTGCTGGAGAGGGTGAAGTAGTATATCATGGTCTATTGTGTCAAATGTTGAAGACAAATCTATGAGGGTGAGTACTGAAATCGTTCCGCTATCCAACGCAGAGAGAATGTCATTAACTACTTTCAGAAGAGTAATTTCAGTAATGTGGCAAGGGCGATATGCAAACTGTACATTGTTTAAAATTCAGATGAGATACAAGTTGGGTTAGAAAAACTTTTTCTAATATTTTTTATATGAACGTGATTTTTGAATATTGCCGGCAGTTCTTTAAATCGTTATGGTCGAGTGTTGGTTTCTTCAGCAGAGGTTTTACAATAGCAGTATTGAAAAATGATGGGAATTCCACCAATGAAAGAGATATTAATAACATAAGTTAGTGAAGGAATTCTTGGATCAATTTCACATGACTATGTTGTTGGAATTGGATCAAGTTCACATGAATTTGGTGCACTCTTCATCCTGATTGTACGTACTCAATTTATGGATAAAGGTTAAAATTCTGCTAACGATTGTTGTCGCTGAGTATCGCAGCTTTATGATGACGACGAGTTAAATGAAATTGTGTTGTCAAGCTTTTCTCTAATGGTGTGTACCTTGTCACGGAAGACATTTGCAGAAAGGTCCAGAATTAATAGTAGAGATAGATAAGTTAATTGGAAGTGTAGTACATTTGTTTCTTGACATTAGTTTCTTAGTAATCGCGAAGAGCTTTTTGCAGCTGGAAATTTCCATGATCTTAGTAATGTAGTGGTATAATTGTGCTGCATGGAATATGTGACGTTATTCGCAGCGGCTTCATAGATTTGCTTATGAATAGTGAGTCTGGTTGAAAGCCAAAGCCTCTACAATTTACGGCAGTCTCATTTAGCAGTGCGAAGCTTGTACCTAACACTGCTATACAACGGAGAACACTTTTGAATTGATACTCTTCACTTTTTGGCTGGAGCATGTTTTTCAAACAATAAACGCAGGCAGTTATCGAGTTGTTCTGCTGTAGATAGTAAGAAAGATGTTAGGTTTGCGTCGCGTAGAGTGGCATAATTATTGACAGCGTAATACCCTCAACAAAGTGAATTTTATTATTTGATAATATTGCATTGAACAAATCAAAAATAGTTATCACATCAATTTGTCTATCCTCTGTGTTCCGTCTTGATATATATGTCCATTTTAATCATCCCTTTATCAATTTCAATATATCCCTACACATGTATACAAACAGGCGCACATGCATACATACGTACATTCACACACACACACACACACACACACACACACACACACACACACACACACACACACACACACACACATACATACATACATACATACATACATACATACATACATACATACATACATACATACATACATACATACATACATACATACATACATACATACATACATAGATGTGAATTTAAGAATATGAAAGGTGTTTTTAATGACTTAACGTTATTCGACAAGTTCCATTATGACTAGAAAGAATAAAGACTGAATATTGAACAATGAAGAAGGAAGGTGTTGGACATAGACAGGTTAGAGCTTAGATTGCAGATTGTCACTGGACTAAATAGTCCTGCCAGCTGTATTTGTGTTTACAAATGAACGGTATATACATGAAATTAAAATTTCTACTTAACGTCTATATATCAGGCATGGCAGTAAGATCTTATCGATATATGGAGAAATTATTATAAAAACTAAATGCAGTTTGAATGGCAGAAATGTAAGTTCCATTTTAGCAGGAATTAAAACTAAAATGTTGCGGCACCAATCGCCTATCAAGCAATTTGCATAGTACTCATTTGTTCGAAGCAGGAATCAAACCAGAAACTTGCGCTACCATTAATGACGCTATCCCATACCAAGCATGACAGAGGATATTAAATATCAAACATCAGATGCGTGTAATGGCAGCCAACACCGATCAAACAGCATATTGCAAAGCACTGATCAATTCCAAGTGAATATTAAACCAGTGATGCATTTCTTGCCTGCCTGCAGCTGCGAGCCAATGATTTCATATAGTAATATTTCGTCCCAAACAGTAATCTAATTCGCGTCAAGTTGAGGGTACTCATGGCCAATGAAACAACAACGACTGTACTAATTTAATTAAAGAGGTCAATGTACCTGGGCCACACCAAATTGTGTAGGTTGTTGTTGTTGTAAGGTTTAACGCCATTTTTCAGCACACGATGAGCTTATACATGGCGACCAGTATTATTGGTGGAGGAAGAACCTGGGAAAACCCCGGAAAGATCCAACGACCCACGAAAAGCTACTGGCAAACTTTCTCACATAACTACATTACCCGAATGTTAGACTCGAACATACGCAGACATATGTGAGATGGAAGTGATCCGTAACGGAGAGCGTATTAGACCACTCGGCCACTCGGGGCCCCAGTGTTGTACGTTGCTATATAACATTGAAGATAATTGTTTTAAGAGCTGATGAAAAAGACCTATTATCTGTGTAAATATTAACAATCAGCAAACAAAAATTATGTGGATGGGAAAACGAGGAGATAATAAAGGAGGTCAAGTATGGTGCTTATTGAGATAAGACATTCCGTTTCCGATAGCATGCTGGCAGGGAAACCAGGCATGATTATACTCCTTCTAGACTACAAAGCACTGATCAATTCCAAGTGAATATTAAACCCGTGTTGCGTTTCTCGCCTGCCTGACAATCATTTCATATAGTAATATATCTTCCCAAACAGTAATCGAATTGACATCACGTATGGTGCTTATTGAGATAAGACGTTCTTTTTCCGATAGCATGCTGGCAGGGAAACCAGGCATAACTATATTCCATCTAGACGGGAACAGTGGTCGGAAGTCACACCTTGCTATCATCAGATAATAATGTGCTCAACAACTTTCATAAACTGATAAACAAGGGTGTGTCCATTTTGACTGCCTTTAAATCTGATACAAACTATTTGTTTGATATATGATAGTATTCAATGACTCGTTTAAACCGGTTTGAAACTGCTCATGTATAACTGGTGTTGTTCAATCTCTGACAGGTTCCATAGAAAAAGGGCTACACCAATATGTTTTCTTTCACCTTATATGTTTTGTGTAAGTTGAATACATTTACATTTATTTCATTTGAACGGCTTTATAATTTTATAAGTGACGCTGCCACTTCAATACATAAAACTAAATCCTTTTGTTCACATAATCATGCAGCACAGACATCAATGTTGTGAAGTTGTTCTAGGCATAAATTACTTTGCATCATTGATTGTATTATTTAAGGTAACCTTCACCCAGTAAGGAAATATATCTAAAAAATTGATTTGTCCCACGTGTTAGAGAGTCATGTTCATACAATGCCATCAAATCTTGCAAATATATGAGTGTTTAATGACAGATGTACCCAAACCACGGACCGCGGGCAACTTGTGGCCTGACAGCTCTCAGAAAGTGGCTCGCGAGGACTCTATATTTACTATAATGTCATTTATTCATTTCAAAAAATGTATTGACGTTCACATAATTAAATATTGACTAGAAAAAAGTTGCAATAATACGCGATCAATAGAATTCTAGAGTATACAATGTTATTTCTAAGTCTAAGAAGTCTGTCATTTTGGTCGAGTACTCAGAGCTCAGTCGGCGTTCGATAAGTCACTATGAACGTGATTGTTGTGCTCGATGCGGAAGAAATAGAAAAGCCTTCGCTTAAAAATGCTGCTAGAATGCTGGGCGATATAAAGTGTAAAAAAATGTGATCAGATTCCTTTTTCTCATAATACTATGGCTAGGCGAGTTGAACAGATGGCCGGCGATGTTCATCGTCAAGTAACAGCACATGTTAAAAATTGTAAAACAAAATCATTGGCAATTGACGATTCACTGACATTTCTGACACAGCTCGAGTCGCAGCTTTTGTTCGAGCAATAAACGATAATTTTGAAGTCATTGAAGAACTTCTAGGACTTGAATCGATGCATGCGACTAACAACGGAATTGATATGCTTGAAACTGTGACGGTATGTGTAGAGAAAACAATAGCTAATGGATGAAATTAGATAGTGTATGCACCAAGGTTGCTATGGCCTTGACGGGTAAAATATATAGATATCTGACATTATTGGAACAGTTTCTTGACCGCACCAACATAAAATATCATTACATCATTCACCAGAAAGTACTAAATGGAAGAACATTAAATCTGAAACATATCACGGATGCTGTTCTGAGATGTGTAAACAAAATTCGAAGCAAGGCGCTGATTAGCGTTAGTTCGGACGGTTTATATCAGACCTGAAAGGGGAATACGGTATGCTACTGTTACACGGTTACGTCAAATGGATGTCTAAATGGAAAGTACTGTTACGTTTCTGGGCACTGAAAAATAGTGTTTATCTGTTTTTGTTTGAAATAGACAAATTACCTCCAGAACATGAATGTCTGCAAAATTATGACTGGCTTAATGATCTTGAATATTTGGTGGACATCCTATATCATTTATTCATTTTCAATGCGAGGCTTCAGGGAAATGATAAACTGTTCACAAAAATATTTGTGCGAGTACAGTTTTGCATTTAAATTGAAACTACACCTGTTTATCAACAGCTGACAGAATGGACTTAAGAGACGTTTCCAACTCTGACGACACTTGTGGTGGAAACGAAATTTGACCTGTTACAGTACAAGGTTAAAGTGGAAAGTCTTCTAAATATCTTTCGGTCGAGATTTCAAGAGTTCACAACCGAAGCGGATAATGTTGCCCTGTTTATAAATCTGTTCGTATTCCCGAATGCCAAGATCTGCCAATTTTAACAAAACCATGAGCACGATATAATTGATTTGAAATACAATTATTCACTGAGATGCAACTTCCTGAAGCTGCTGCTTTACCCTGAGCTGCTCATATGACCTCGTTCTGGTGACTATTGCCTGTCGAACAATTTGAACACTTGCGCTCATTTGCATAGAAATATATTTGTCGTTTTGGTTCGACTTATATATGCAAGCAGTGAAAGTTATTAAAAAAAGCATCGTTCCAGACTCACTGACAGTAACCTAGCTGCTCTTATGACTTTTGAAACGACAGATTTGTGTCCAGACATTCATAAACTGGCATCTGAACTTTCAGTAACTGTTTGTGAAGAACAGTTGCAACCGTAAATTAATTATAATAATATCGGTTTTCGAACCTAATTTGATATTGTTTAAAGAAGAACATTTGATTTAAAAACGAAAATGAATTTAGTGTAGGTCTGACATTTTCTGCTTTTATAATTTGAGAATATGGTTGCTGAAAGTTATTCAATTTAAGAACGATATTGCAAGACTTTATAATTTTATAAATATAGATTACCTTTTTCATTTTATAACGCTACGGCCCACTTAATTACCGAAAATAGTAGTTATGGCCCTTTATTTGAAAAATTATGAATTACTGATCTATGACAAAGATTTAACGTAAACTCCTTTATTACACATTTATCAGGGGCCCCGAGTGGCCGAGTGGTCTAAAGCACTTTCCGTTACGGATCACTTCCATCTCACCCCTGTCTGCGTGGGTTCGAGTCTAAGATTCTACAGAGATCCTTAAGGGACATGGATAAAAAAAATTCGTTTAATCAAAATGCTATTTTGTTATTTCGAAAGAGCATTTCGTTATTTCGAAATAGTAGTTGGTTATTTCGAAATATTATTTCGTTTAAACAAAATAGTTTTTCGGTTTTCGTAATAGTATTTCGTTATTTCGAAATAGTATTTCGTTATTTTGAATTAGTATTTCGTTTCAACGAAATAGCATTTTGAAATCACGAAATATCGAAATAGTATTTCGAAATATCGAAATAGTATTTCGCTTAAACGAAATCGTATTTTGAAATAAAGAAATAACATTTCGAAATAACGAAATATATTTCGATTGAACGAAATACAAATAGTTTCATCCATGTCACTTAAATTGTTATTTGATAAGCGAAGTATTTACTTTCTCTAATGCCAAGACGTTGTTTGAACTTTCATAGTAATCTTTTTGATATTTCGAGAGACGTATTTTAAGAAATTACTGTCGGAAACTTTGTGGCAATAAATCGTGATCGACCAGATACATTAGAAGGCCTTATAATATTTAGGCCCTTTTCTTGCAAATTTGCAAGTGGACCGTCCGCACCCATTAACAGTCGACCGCCTGGTCACATTCACCATCATCATCAGTCTTTTGACCTAGTGTGATCGTCGAGGCACTGTGATGCTGAACATCTGAACAGCACCCTCCACTTGAATCGATCATGCGTCAATGCCTGCGTCTCCGCCAAACCTTCCCTGGCTCATTCTATGATATTGTCAGTCCACTTTTGTCTCTGTTTACCTCTCCTTATGCCACCCTGAACGCTGCTATGTTGTGCTGATGTGGATAGACTGTTGGCTCTAATGACATGGCCATATCATTTCAGCTTTCCCTTTCTGACGGTGGTAAATTCTGCCGTCAGGGTCTAGGTCTCACAAGAATACAAAAAGATTGAGATGACTAGAGCACTCAATAGCCTGAATTTAGTTTTCAGACATATATTCTTCTCTCAACAGATAGGTCTTAGCTTCAACATAGCTGCTGTTCTTTGTGCTGCTTGTGACAAAATATCTGCTTTTGATTCCTCTTCGGTGATCATAGAACCAATATATTTTAACTGATTCACTGTTTCCAACCCCTGTCGTCTGACTTTAGTCTTGGCTGAGAATTTTTTGCCACTGATTGTCATCAGCTTTTTCGTCTCAGCGCTTATCTCCATGTCAAATCTAGAAGACGTTACAGCCAGGTTCTTCACTAAGATGGAAAGCTCATCTTCAGTGTCTGCCAGCCCATTTATGTCATCTTGAAGGCTAAGGTTGGTGATGTTACACCCTCCAATGCTGACTGTCCCTAAGTGGTTTTCCAGGGTTTCTTTCATGATGAACTCGTAGTAGATGTTATACAACAAGTAACCCACCTAACATTGAGCAATTAATGCAATGGTATCCTTGACGTACATCTGCTTGATGGTGTTGGTCAAATTTGAACCTATGTTATACTTCGTCATTGTGGCCCACAATGCCTAATGCCACACTGTGTCAAAGGCCTTTGTGAAATCTATGATAAATGTCTTGTTGATGTTGCGAGTACTTTTCACACAAAACCCTAAGATTGAATATTTGTAATGTTGTCTTTCTTCCACTCCAGAACCTGTTCTTCAGCAAGTATTGCTGCTGCTTGTGGTTTTAGTCTACTCATGATTTTCAACATCACCTTACTAGAATGGCTGATCAAACTACAATTTCTGTAATTGTGGCACAGCTGGATATTGCCGTTATGGGGATTGTTATAATCAGCGACTGTGTCCACTGTGTATCCCATTCACCTGTCTGTCAGATCTTGGTGCAGATTTTTGTTAGTAGCTCTATCACTGATCCCCCCATTCTCGATACGTTTAGCTGGCAAGTTGTCTACTATAGCTGCCTTCTCATTAGTCAGTGCTCTTATTGCTAACTCCATCTCTTCGTTGAGAATGGGAAAAAAATCATAATTTGTAGAGTTTGATGTTTGTAGAGATCTTTGCACTATTAAGTCAATGTCACTCGCTTCAGTGAGGCATTTTTGTATTAAATTTTACTGACTCTTGGTTGCTTCTGTCTGGTGAGGTCTTTTACAACTTGGAATGCCGGTTTGATGTTATACTTCATCCGACTGCTCTCAATTTATGTGCACCTTTGTCAAATCCAATCTTCGTTTGCTTTCTTTAAGTTTTTAGTCTAACATTCGTGTTGTGGCTTGGAATGACGTGCGGTTGTTAAAGGTTGAATGTGAGCCTGATGTTCTTCGGATTGTTAATTTTACTCAACTTCATTCAGAAGTTCACAATCATGAGGTCGTGATCACGTTCAACATCAGCACCAGTAAACGTCCTTGTGTTTGCTCTTTTGGTGCCAGATCGGTAACTGTTTGAACCAGTATGCATTCGATCTGGTTATGATGGGTTACATTTGGTACTTGCCATGTCCAGCATCGTGAAGCTTTATGTTGGCCCAGGATGTTGGCGAGTACCCAGATATTGGAGCTTGCGAACTCGAGCAGCGGTCTTCCTCTTTCACTGGTAAGCTCATTGTAAGGAGGTTCACAGTGAGCGTCACTGTCTTTAACAGCATCTTGGATGGTCTTGTCAACTGAGCATGTTTATAATACTTTGGATTTTGTTGTAAGATTTCTTTTTTTTTCATCATCATGATTGGTAATTGGAGCATAAACTTGGATAATTGTGATGTTAAAGGGAGATGCTTTCAGACCAATGGGGATTGTTCCGCTAGATATGTGGCGGCATTCAAGCACAGATCTCTTGATGACTTTGATTCCAAGGAAGCCAACTCCATTTATGGACTTGTCAAACTCTCCACTAAAGTATAATATATGCCCATCTTCACTTTGGTGTTCTCTTAGTGGTTTACATCTGACTTCACAGAATCTGAGACTGTGCCATGTCTAGTGTTCCAGCACATGTGTCAACTCTTGGAGTCTTCCAATTTGTGCCAGAGTTCTAATGTTCCACGTGATGTTAGCTTTGGTGTTTCTCGCTCTGATTTTTTGCTACGTACAAGTAGCATACTTGTCACCTTGTTGACCCGGGAGACGACGAATCCGGTATAGTAACTTCAGTTTTGTCCAGTATTATCAGTCTGTCTTCGGCAAAAGTTGTCTCACGGAACCCATACCTCACCCTTACAAGGAGCTGTCATCGTACAGCTGCATTAGGGTTTCTACTTTGGATTTTTGTTTAGGGTTTACTTCCTTAGCCTTTCATTAACATCATGCAAGGCAGTAGGAGACTCGTGTATAGGCGAGTGCGTCCATTTCCCGAGCAGATAAATGATCTGTCGCTGCCAATAACATGGTCCAATCAAAGGTCAATAACTCCGTTTCATAACATATTATACTCGAAACAAATTATTTTATATCACATTTGCCATTATGTGATTTTAATTTGTCATCAAAAATATACCGAAAACATTGGCAAATGTAAAAATGTACTAATTTAATTAATCAAAATAGAAGTTTACGACGTTTTAACTTTCCCTTAGCTACGATTTCCCATCTAGAAAGGACGCCATCCGAAAATGATGTACATTTATCACCACAAGACGAAACACATATTTCATGCTGTCGAAAAATAAAACTAATATTTGAATAGGGAACAATTAGATAAAACTATCATATATGCTAATTTACTGTTGAGCCTTATATCGATATGCGTGAACGACACGCTAGATTGTGTCGATTACAAAACTGTTTCATTGTTTCAATTTATTTTCAAAATTTCCCTTAGTACAGGTAAAAAGGGATCAAAGCTGTCATCCCTATATCGGTTGTGTTTATTCCACACCCAGGCGTCTCTTTCTTTGCTATATGTTGTAATCATGATTGCTACAAACGCTCATTGATGTGCTAAGGGTAAGTAGTATAAACATAAATAACTTACTTAACACATACACGCGAAAGTATTATCATTTGCACTTAGAATGAATGTATTTTCAAATAATGACTTTAATTTGCGAGATACCGCCGTATAGTTTACCTTGATACAAAACAATATTAGTCATTTGACACTTTATAACGTATCATACGTGGATGGGAGGTCCCTTCAAGCAGTTGAGTGATATTCCCGTCTCATTTGCGATTTTGTTTTCTGACATATGTGACTCACAAATCAGTAATGATGCCGACGATATATGGAGTTTGTTTTGTATACGGAGTTCGTGGATATATTTTTCTTTAATACATTATGAATTAAAAAAATATAATGAATGAATGACAATGCTACTGCATTAAAACATTCTTTGCCTGGATAATCCTGTAGTAAATGTGGCCATCGCATGCCGACACGCTGGTACATTTGTTCAAACACAGCTGCAATCTCAGTTGCTGATATAGTTGATAGCAACTCTGCGTCCTTTTATATGCTGACAAAGTCGTCGACCATCAGCGCATATTTGCATTTGAATGAACGCAATAAAAATCGATATAATTATCATATTGGTACATCATTGATGTCATTCATTTCTTGCAGCGCGGGATCTTGTGCCAACTAAACATATTTCTGAAATGCCAAACTTAAGTTGAGCAATTATCATCGGTCTGTCTGTCTCTGACAAATCCAGCTGCAGCATGATAATGAGATGGCCCAAACTGGATAAACTGTATATGGTACATAATCTGTAGATGAACCGCGTTTCTATAACGTTGTTCATAAGGACTTCAACAAAAATGATCCTGACCCACAATGGCATTATTGACTTTATAACCGACTTCTATGATAAACCGTCGGTTGACGATTTTGATGGCAGCCTTAACAACCTTGAAGTGCTATAGTCAACGCACATACAAATCCAGCCCGAATATTTTCAAAAAGGTAGGCACAAAGTCCAAAACGTGATGTCTGAGGTACACAGCTAGTAGCAGAGAGCAGGAACAGTGGTGGTCAAGGGTCTCCAAATATTGTTACAATTCCACGACAACGACTGATAACAGTGTAGAATAATCTGATCTTTATTCGGCCGCAACATGCCAATGCAGGCATCAATGTAATGATAACACATTGACGTAAAGTCAGATTTCAAATACGGAGGCATCTGTATGCTTTGTCTGTTCATACCCCCACTACTCATAGAGTCCAACGATTGAATAATTTATGAAAACTGCTACCGGGCATTTCTTAATTACTCTAGATAAAATAAATGCTTCCATCACCCATGATCAAGAAATAATTACAAAAATCTAACAACACTATATACCTCTCATTCTGTCAAAAAGAAAAGTCTGATCGAATTTAGCACTTATAAACGTTTTAGATCCTTGAATAGCATGTTCCTGGAAATTAGCTGCTAAAGCTTGATCAGAACCTGGTGAACACTTGGGAAAGTATAACCGTGAATGATGGTGTCTCGTTACTATATAACTTACACGTGCTGTTGGGTTTTATTCAGGTTGGATGGGCTGAAAGGGGTAATGTTTTAGGACGGGTAACTTACCTCCAAATTGGGTAAGTCTCACAACAAGCAAAACGAACGATTTTTCTAATATGCTCATAAACGTTATGAACATATGCTTGATACATCGTTTTTATGTTGTTGTTAACTGTCGTCTGTTAACATCACGTTCTGCACATTAGCGAATACAAACTGCCGCTAAAATGGAAACTAAATGTCGTTACAAAATGCACAGGAGGTGGCGGACCACACAGACAACACACACACACACACACACACACACACACACACACACACACACATATATATATATATATAAATATATATATATATATATATACACACATCTCTGTGTTTGTGTGTGTGGTTGTTGTTCTTTCTTCGATTCGATGAGTACCTGTCTAGTTATCCAAGGAGTAATGGGCTGGTTTTGATCTGTATGTGCGCTGGTGGCTGTTGAAGCTAACCCTTGCACGGAATGTTCTTTTGCATAAGTGACAAAGGATTAGTGTGGCATTTCCAGGAAGGTTGATGGCACGTGCTTTTCTGACTTCCTTGATCAGCTCTGCAGCTGCTGTCCTGCTAGATTCGCCCAACTTTGAGCATTTGCTCCAGAAGTAAGTGTATCCGGAGCAGTGTATCTTGACAACCCGCGTCACGCTCAAGCAATTTCGATGTTGTATATGGTGATTTCCGTTCATCTTAGGACGGTTCTTTACTGGGGCCCTTCCGCAACGTCTCTGTACATTAAGATGCGTGCATCCTCATGTTCGTGTTTGTATTTTGACCGCTGAAGTATGGTCCCCGCCATCGGATGTATTCTGGCTTGGGAAGCTCAGAGCAGGCAATGTTTAGGACACCTTTTCGTGCCCTTTCCTCACGCCAGGTAGTTGAACAGTGCATTCCTGAAGAGGGCTGTTCAGTCCTAGTTTCCCTAGACTTATTGGTTTGAAAGGTTAAGATTTGAGTGGGCAGTTCGTGTCGATGGCCACGGAACGAACATTATCCTTTCTGGTCAAACCTGGTCGTCTTTGTAGTATATCGCACCGGTCGGAGTCCGAGTCTGAACTCGATGATTCAGAGCTCAACTCCAAAGGGGTAGCCTTGGGTGTACCCGGTTTCTTCCGAACCTGTTTCATGGGGCCTAGACTACAAGATAGCTAGTCAAAGGGCAAACGCAAATTACGATGCAATGTACACGTCGATATTGAACATAGACCCTCGTTCCATTGTAAACAGGTATATCTAAATTCCGGATTGATATGACCTGATATACATCCTTGGACCAAATATCAACTAATTTATGTTTTCCTTCCATTCCAGCCTTGCGCACTAACACTCGATCCTTTACGTCAAGGTTGGACTCTCGAACCTATTATCATACTGGATCTTGTTCTTTGCATGGCTATTGTTCGAAGCCCTTGCCGCGGCCGTGTAAGCAAATTGGAGTCGGTCTTTTAATTTCTCCACATACGCGTGGGGCTCTGAAGCAGCCTCACCACTATCTGGTGTAGTGCCCAGATAGACGTCGACAGCAAGCAGAGGGTACCACCTAAACATAAAAATGGAAGTATAAGGCGTTGGAATCATTGTTAGTAGCATCATATGCATCTACAATTGTTGCTATGTAAGATTCCCAGTCTTGCTTTAGATTTTTCTATAGTGTCCCAATAATGTTTAAGAGAGTTAAATTCAAGCGTTCGCAGGCACTATTCACCTGTAATTGAAACGAGGAGGAGGAAGACTTCTGTATGTTTGCTATATTTACCTAACTCCTTTATAACTTTAAAAGGTAAAATTGTAGTCGCAAAATTCTTTAACACTGCATATTTAGATAATCTGATTGTTTTAGTTTTACAAAAAGACCAGTAAGCCATGGAATAGTTGAAAAGAACAAATTAGATAAAGTGGGCCGGAATCTAAGCGTTCAATACCACTATAGTAAGTACATATATTCCAATATGTCATTGGAAATAATTCAAGTATTTCATCAGCTGCCAATAAACAAAGCAGGTGTAATGTTTTCTAAACTTCATCACAAATTGACAAAGTGCAACAAAATCACATTCATTTTTAATAGCACCTTTAAGCATATATTTTAATTTAGAGGTTACTCACCGGTAACGTTACTTATCACTGTGGTTGGAAAAAATTACCATTTGTGCACAGACGCACCTGTATATTCATCGGTGGGAATGTTTTGAATTTTACCGACGTTTAAGAAATAAACCAAGACAATATTTGTTATATATTTTACTTATTTGAAAGTTTCGTAGTTTAATCTAAGAACTAATATCCGTTGTAATAAATTGAATAAGCGTCTGCTGTTTACATATCTAGCCATATGCCTCAAATGCTAGTAACATTTTTTTGTATGACTCGGCTGGAGTTCAAATCCGTGACAACCCGCATCTGAGGTGGACTATATAAATACTTAGGCAACAGGAACGTTTGAAACTGTGGCTTGACATACCCTGACACCCCCACCCAAGAAGCCAACTTTACCACAAGGATTGCACAATCTCACTTTGCCTCAGAACGACACTGCCATTACATTTAGTTTAGCATAAACATATGTTATTGCAATATTAATAAAGCAATCGGCATCGGACAACGCATTTTCCGATATGAATAGCATAGGGTCCTTACCATTTATAAAATATCTTAGCATAATACGCGAGACTTTAAGTGATACATGTAATCATAATAACATGTATATGGTAAATGAACATTTTAAAACATGAACAGCAAATCATTAAAATCATAATTTTGGTCAGGTTTTATAATGCAAGTTTGCATAACTCTAAACACATTGTTATGAGGGTCTTATGATAGGTTAGGCACATAACCTGATAGTATAAATTACAAGTACATTGTTATGTAAAGACAATAATGTAAGAACGCCTGGTTCATCACCCTCTCATTATCATACGCAAGTTCCCACTCATTCTCATCACTCTCCGTTTGCACGTGTGCACACCAATCTCCATACTTTTGGGGAAAATCGCTCAGCAATGGAACGCCAAAATCGTTGAAATTATACCAAGCAGCGATAATAACTGAAAATGAGTGGAGAGTATGAGTTTCAGATTATAAAGATTCGCCAAAGAGTTAAAGGAGATATTATAGAATTGGCAACAATGAGAGGGAGTAGCTGGCATTGGTATGTAAGCTTATTTATAAATTATTAGATTGGATGATATGATGTTCAGAATGGAGGTTTCTAGAACAATTTTGCTGTACTGACTAATTACGTAATTGGATCATGTTCCAAACAAGTCTTCCAACTTAGATGTTATGAGAACACTAACATATTGAACCAAATTTTGCAGAGAAGAAATAAATAATATAAAAATATCACTATTTCAAAGTCTACCTTTTCACAGATTGAACATATTTTCTCGGGTCTCATAAAGTCATTAAACAATGTATCAATATATAACGTGTATTTGTTTGCAACTATTTGGTAACGTTAATGACAAGACACATGCTGAATAGATCATGGAATCAGAGCAAAATTCCCTTTATAGTTTCAGATAAATAACTGTAGGCTGCAATCCGTGATATAGGACAGAGGTAAATATTAAGATTAATTCCCATTAACGAGATTGTTGATACGAAATGAAATGTATTAAATTACGTGTTTGCTATGGAGAAATACACAAGTTTGTATTCAACTAAATTTGGCGCATAAGCTTTATCGTTATATTATGACAGAGATAGTCAATGCTAGATTTCAAACACAGATTTTCCATTTTTCTTCCATCCATAAACAATGGCTTAATTTGCCGGTACCCGGTTCTGGAACCGTCACTATATGTCTGCGGAATAGAATATTGACCTCATTTACACCTCCAGGCAGGCTAGAATAAAAAGCCAACCGATCATTAAAAGGAAATGTTTACTTGATGTGTATTATAGTGGTCTGACCAAACAAGATTTCAACGCCACAAGATTTTAGATCAATTGTAGAATTGAGCTTACTCAACTGTAATATCTCTAACCTTTGATTCGGATCACCTCAGTGATATACAAATGTGACACCTCATATATCTGGATGTGTAATTCGTACTTTTTATCGCCGGAAATTGCTGCACAGAAACCGCAATATATTCGAACTACCAGTCATTTCAACGATTAGACTGACCATTCAATTAATCATAAAGTTACTACTGAAGAATACGGTTTACACATATTCTTGGTCAAGTCTCATTGTCGTAAATGACTGAGGTGGTTTAAATCTCATTTGATGACACTTATTAGTACACATATGAATTAGAATATGTTGGATGTACCTCGAATTAGCAAGTGGAAAATACTGTGTGTTACAACGGTGTGACGACATACGTACATGTAATCTATGTACATATGTAAGGGGCTGTTTCAAAATAGCCTTAAAATATTTTGCACTTTGTGATTTTTAAAAATGGAAGTTTAACAAATATAAACCAAGCTTTGATTATACATTTTTATTCTGGAGCAATTTTCATAATGTAATCTAAATACACGTACAATTTAGGATTAATTACAATGTAAACGTTATATTGTCATAGGTCCCAGATCGATTGTGTAGTACCATAATGGGCACACAAACCTTATATTGAGACCACTCAGTTACACCCGAGTCATGTTGTAGCTTGTTTAGAGTAGCAGAAAGGGGGAGTACACCTCGAATTGTAATGTCTTCTTTACTAAGCTTACACTTCCTACGAAACAGACAAAAATAACGTCAAAACAAATGCTAAACGGAGATTCTTACCAACAAAGAGTTTATGTTACAGGTTAGTTAATTATGTTACTATTTTTTTTCCATTTGTTTTTTAAATATTATGCTCGTGTGGTTACCCATATGACATCTCATCGAGGTCGCACACTTTCTGCCGCTGTGGTTTGATCCAAATATTTTATCAAGACCGATTCGATATCTTTATCTAGGATCGTGTAAATTTATTATTATCAATATGTTTGGGGTTGAAATAGCACAATTAAATAAATTTATAGAAAGATTATAATCCATATCTACGCTACACCAGGTCTTATGAATACCGCGTGAAAATATTCTAGCTGGATTTGATTGTTTATCCAGCATTACATTATCACAAACTACTAAATTGTTAATACTTCCATCAATATCAGCAACACTCACTGCTTCATCAATATCAGTGATAACATTAATAATATCATCACCGTCTTCATTTATCGTCGATGCATTTTTATTAATCATCTGGGATACATTATATCTGATAGCACTATCTGCAGATAATCAGTGTTAGTGATATTATTATCTGAGGTAAAGGATGTGAATGAGAAAGTCTTTGTGTTGTGATCAGAATAGCCTCAGTTTTATTATCATTCGTCTGCAGCTTGTTACATGTCATCCATGATTTCACATCAGAAATGCACTTCTCTACTCCATGGATGGTAGAATCAATTTCAGTTGGATGGCCTGACTTGTATATTTGGGTGTCATCAGCATACAATTGGTGCGACACTGGGTGATGATCTATGACACTTGAGATCGGCTGAGTGTACAGAATGAAGAGAATAGGTCCAAGAATAGATCCCTGTGAAACACCACAACATACGTCAACTGGGCTGGAGTGTATTCCATTTGCAGATATAATTTGTGTCCTGTTCACTAAGTAGGATTTCAACCACTGCAAGGCTAAATTCTGAATGCCAAATACATGCTGGAGACGGTAAAGTAATATATCATGGTATAATGTGTCAAATGCTGCAGATAAATCTAGGAGAGTGAGGACTGTAATCTTTCCACTATCCAAAGCAGAGAGAATGTCACTAAATACTTTCAGAAGAGTAGTTTCCGTACTGTGGAAGGGTGATATGCAGACTGTACATTGCTAAAAAGACTGTTTGAATTAAAATAAGATACAAGTTGAGTTAGAACAAACTTTTCTAAGATTTTTTATATGAAAGGGAGATTAGAAACTGGGCGGTAGTTCTTTAAATCGTTATGGTCCAGTGTTGGTTTCTTTGGCAGTGACTTTACGATGGCAGTTTTGAAAAATGATGGAAATTCCCATGATGAGAGAGAGAGATATTAATAACATCAGTTAGTGAAGGCAATATTGGGTCTAAGCACTCAAGCAGCAGTGATGTCGGAATTGGATCAAGTTCACAAAACTTTGGTGCACTTTTCATCACGATTGTCCGTACTAAATCTATAGAAACAGGTTCAAATGCTCCTAACGTTTGTCGCTTAAATTCTGCATCATAAATGTATGGTGATGAATCAGTTGAAATTGTGCTGTCAAGCGAATCTCTAATGGTTTGAACTTTGTCATTGAAGAACTTTGCAAATTGGACATGATGGCCCAGTCCTAGGCATCACTATAAACTGTAACAATGCAGAAATATTAGCGATATGACTGATAAATTGTTAAAGATACGTTACCAAAATTAAAATCACCCCCACAACCACATCCATACATTCTTCTTCTTCTTCTTCTTCTTCTTCTTCTTCTTCTTCTTCTTCTTATTATTATTATTATTATTAGTAGTAGTAGTAGTAGTAGTAGTAGTAGTAGTAGTAGTAGTAGTAGTATTGTCGTCATCACAATTATACTTCATCATAATCATCAACAACATCATCATCAGTCTCTTGACCTAGTGTGGTCGTTGATGCACTGTGCTGCTGAATATCTGACCAGGTACCTCCACTTGTCTCGATCATGTGCCAATACCTTTGTCTCCGCAAATCTTTTCCTGGTCCACTGTGTGATGTTGTCACTCCACTTTTTTCTCTGTCTACCTCTCCTTCTACCACCTTGGACACTACCTTGCAGTACTGTTGTGGATAGACTGTTGGCTCTAGTGATATGGCCATACCATTTCAGCTTTTGTTTGAGAAGGTCTTCATAATGGCCTTATTTGAGTCTGATAATCTCACGCACTGCTTCATTTGTGATGTGGTTCATGTAAGAAATGCCAAGGATAGTTCTGTGGCATCTCATTTCAAGTGCCTGGATTCTTCGTTGTAATTTTGCCATAAGGATCCAGGTCTCACATTAATAGAGAAAGACTGAGATGACTAGTGCTATCAATAGTCTGATTTTAGTTTTCAGATAGATATTCTGGTCTCTCCACATGGGTCTTAGCTTTGACATAGCTGCGTTGTTTCTGCTGCTCGTGACAAAATTTCTGCTCTTGATCCCTCTTCCGTGATTATGGAACCAATATATTTCAGTTGGCCCACTGTTTCCAGTTCCTGTCCTCTGACTTTAATCTTGGTTGAGATTTGTTTGCCACTATTAGTCATTGGCTTTGTCTTCTCGTCACTTATCTCCTTGTAAAATCTGAAAGATGTTTCATCCAGTCAGCCAGATTCTTCACTAAATGGCAAGCTCATCTTCACTGCCTGCCAGTCAATCAATGTCGTCTGTAAGGCGGAGGTTGATGTTACGCCCTCCAATGCTGACTGTCCCACAGTGGTTTTCCAGGGCTTCGCTCATGATGCGCTCTAAGTAGATGTACTCCAACTGTTGTCTTGAACCAGTCCCAAACAGAAGCTTGAGCAGTTATTGCAGTGGTAGCCTTGGCGTACAGCTGCTTGATGGTTTTGGTCAACTTTTGACCCATGTTCTACTTCTTCATTGTGGCCCACAATGTCTCATCCCTAACTCTGTCAAAATCCAAATTATACTTACCAGAACAATACCCATAATATCTTTAACTTCATTTTATCTATCAGTAATCTTTAGATACATACATCCATCATTGTAACTACCAATAGCATTTTAAGTGTATTAATTCAAGAGTTGATAATGCATTTCACACAAAGCAATAAACACTTTGGAGACTTAAATAAACATATTTGTAAAATTGTTTTTGAAAAGAAAAAGAGAACTGAAAAAGAATTTCTAATTGACTGAACAAACAACATTTAGAGACTAAAATTATGTTTGTATATAACACAAATTCACGTTTTCACTCTTAATTCTAAATGAAAACATCTTATATATTATTTTAAAAAATTTTTTTAAAAGAGACTTAATATGAAACCAACTGTATAACATGGTACAAGCTATTTTTGAGAGCCATAAATGTGTTCTGCACACAATTACTGCAATGACCGTATGTAGTTAGACCAACTAGGTATGTCTAAGTAATAATTGCACGTTTATATGCGAACCAAATACAAACGAAATTAAACTGAAACTTGTAACACATATTTTCTATATGTCCTTATTTTTAAAATAGAAACGAATCACTGGTATCATTAATGGTTTTTCCATTCTCCTCTTGTGAATGTAAACTTTATGTAAACATGTAAACATTCGACTCATGTTAATGTTAAGAAACTAAGGAACGATTTGCGTGCGTTTTCAAATATAATGCGAAACACAACAGTGTACAATGAAACAACGTTTATTAATCTGAGCTTTAATGCCATATTGAAATTGAGAGAGAGAGAGAGAGAGAGAGAGAGAGAGAGAGAGAGAGAGAGAGAGAGAGTAAGAAAGAGAGATCGAGATCGTCAATAATACAATATAAGTCGTGGCATGTTAACTTGTGATGGATTGTGTTTATGACAACAATACGTGGCTGCAAGACAAGTTATCTCATCAAATATTTAAAAAATGTAATAATACAAACTTTGTAGTGCAAATATGAATCACCCACAAGTACTGTACATACCAATGAATTAACATAAACGGTGATTCCAAGTGTTTTACAAGAAGTGTCCGTTTCATCTATATTAAGACATCGGAGACTAAAGATCATTTAACACAGATATTTTATATAATAATGTACTATGGTAGGTCCTTCCAGTAAAATGCTTGAATGTAATGCAAAGATAAAGATCGTTGCATAACTGAAATATCTGACTAAAGTGTAGATCTCTCAAACTAGGTACGGCAAGATTCATAAGTTAATATTCGTTTGATGTTGGTCAAAAATATAATCCAAAATGTCCTTGTCAGGAGTCACCATAATTCCTAGTTTATAGTGTGGTCCAAGAATAGTATTAAACACATTACAAGACTGATCCAGCTTCCGATCTTACGGCAAGAAGGAATAATGTTACAGGTAAACACTATTATGCCAATATATAATATTATATATAATATTCTAGCTAAGATGTAGGTGCTTTTCCTCTCTAAAACATGTACATTTGTCAATACGTTTAGGACTTTCTGAATAGAAACCTGATGCAATATTTTCTAATATAAGACAACAATTATTTACATGATAATTATTTTTAATATAAAATATGAACAAAAACAAATTAGGTATAAAGTATATTGCTTACAAAATAAAGGTCACTGATAGAGTACATCATTAACATCATTTTGGACAATGGTTACGAACAAAATACAAATGTGCATAACATATATCATAGAGGAAAAGCCAATAACACTACATATTAAATTTGCAGAACAGTGTCTAGACTGTAATTAAATTAAACAGTGTCTAGTCTGTACTAAAATAGACATAATAGTGTTTGGACATTACACAGTGTCCATACTGTAATTAAATACACATCATAGTGTATTGTCTTTAATTAAATTAAACAGTGTTTAGACTAACTAAATATACACAACAGTGTTTAGACTGTAGCAAAACCACTTTTGGGATTAAAGAATTAGTAGGAAGCATTCAAGACAAAAGTGAAATAAAAAAAACAAATACAAAAAATCCAACAAGATCATTAGTTGTTAAACAAATAAAATCTATGTGTGAGTTTCAGCTCCTAACGTGATATATTCTCAATGCCGCGAGGAATCTTCAATCCAGTTAATGAAAGACCTTTTGTATCTCTTATTTCCTGATCAAAGTTAATACGCGAACAGTTGACTAATTGTTCAATGACATCTTCCTTTTCACATATCTTTATTATGTTACAGGGCCTTTTCCATCCTGTGTTAGCCTCTTCATAAAACTAGTAGATAACACTAGCTGAGGTTGTACAATGCAATGACAATTTTCTACGAGTATATGTTAGCGTCATTACAAAAGAATTTATTTCTTGATTAGCATTGTCACAGAATTAGGCGAAAATTGACTTTATTTCTTCTTGGTAATTTCACCAATTTTTTTGTTTCGTCGTACATGCGTTACCTGGGGTGAATAAGTGTTTTTCAAGGTAAACGACGTGTACCGATTTGCATGCGCCTGACTAGAAATCACTTGAAGTCAGGAACATTATAATCACGGGGTGCACGGGAATTTTGCCGTAAATTCTGCTCACCTATATGGGGACATATAAGGCAGAATATTTCTAAAAAGATTACGAGTCAAAAGTATCTTGTTTTGACAAGATAGATAACTCGTCATTCTTTCTTCAGCCAAAGGGGTGAGTGTTCGATTTATATTTCGTTTTATTGTGAATTTTATTCAGTTTATCATTTCAAGTAATGATGCCTTTATTACAATGCAGATTTAAACCGTTGAATATTTGGAATTACTAGTCACTATTAGACTTTAAATGCAATAGCGTAATCTAAATTTTAGATTGTTTTAGAAAAAACTATTAATAGTTTGGTTTCTTTATTGTAGCTGAATGTGATTGATTGCTCCAGCAAAATGGCTGAATGTGATTGATTATGCTGTTTAATTGTGCCATTTGATTGTGCGATCAAATTGAGGTATATGTCTCTGTCTGTCAGACTGTCTGTCCGTCTACGTTTGTATCTGGCGTGAACAGGAGGTCATGATGTCTGAGGATATCTGTCGAGATGTGTAAATATCCGGAAATCTAGAAGTCTAAATGTCCGAGTGTCGGAGCTGTCTAGAGGTGTAAACATCCGGGGTAGCATCTAAGTGTTTGGGACCGGTGGTTCTAGTAGGTGCTGTATGCTGTCTGTACGTATAACTGTAGTGGATCCATGAAGGGCAAGCGGCCGATAAAAGTATTGGGTCAACCCTAGGTATTCGGAGAAGCTGTGCGGCTATTCAACAGTTGGTGACTCGCACGGTTGTACAGGGTCGAGACGCATGTGTGTGTTTAAAATGTGTTACAATTGAATACATAGTTATATTTACACGTAGTTACTATGAATCACAGTAGTATTCCAAGGAATTACATGAATCTCAATAACAGTTAGTGACTTGATTTAATACATGTAGATGTTTGTAGTTGTTGTCGCAATCCATACGTGCGATAATATAGTTTGGTGTTTGCATTTGTTATCGCAATTTATACGTGCGATAATACAACTTTTGTAAAGGTTCCATTTTATTTGAAACATTTGTGTAGTCCAGGAGATTCCTTGGATCTGTGTTTATTTTGTATTAATATTTAATTTATTTTTAAATTGTGAATGGTTGTGAAGTGTGTGTGAGTGTGGGTTGAACGCATGAGTTATTGTGTTGATACATCATTATTTTTCATAATTTATTTCATAAATTTACATCATCTTTCACATATTGTGTTTGTGTTGTTCATTTAATCCACCAACCACTCGGTAACAATTATGTTACAAGCATCACCGCACAAGAATGAACAAGTATTCAGTTTTTATTCCATTTGTGTAATACCTACTCATTGAGATCAAAACGATCCTCGCTTTATAAGCAATAATGATACTTTCGATTTTGTAAAACTGTTTTTGGAATAGGTGAATCAGGTATCATAACCTTTTAAATGAATGATGAACAAAAATAAGAAATGTAATGTTTGTAGTGGTATAAAAAAGAGCAGGAATGAAAACTATTTGTTTAATGAAACGTATCAATTTAGAGACGAAAGTAATTTGCACTTCTTAGCTGTGTCTGTTGAATGAATACTTTGACTCAGTTGTCAATCGTTTGCAGGATTTCACTCTAGAAAAGACCTGTTTTAAGTAAACGTTCAAGCCTTTACCCACTTCAGTCTTTGAATTTACATGACAATGGCATGTAAGTCTATGACTATTCCATTTTAGAAGCAGTTGACTTTGCTATAGGTTCCTTTAAAACACGCTTTTGCTTTCAAGCGAAACGCATCTTTGTTAGCCAAGATTCCTATATTTTAACCATATTTAAACCTTGTTGAATCCGAACAGATATTTATGTGCATCGGACTGCGAATTTCATAAGATGCAGCGTGTGAGACACAAAATCCAATCAAAATTATGTTGTTCAAATTTAAAAACTGTTCCTACATGATCAAGACAAGAGGAGCACACAATCTGAGTGTACTGATCCAATTTATATGCACTGACGTCAAAGATAAGTCCCCGTACATACACATGATGCTTTACAATTATATCCAATCTCTCAACCCCAGTGATAATGAAATGTGGTGCAAGGAAATCTCTTTGACAATATATTCTTTAAAGTTGATAGAAAAGATGATATATGCCCATTATTTAGAACACATTTGTTAGAGTCATTGCAGAACAGTACAACCACTCACACAAGAAATCACCAAAGTTAAAATATTGTAAAGATTCTTTCACAAAGATAGAGTTAATAGAGTGAAAATCCATAATATCGTATGATATTTTCTTCACTGAATGTACATTCAGTGAAGAAAATATCATACGATATTATGGATTTTCACTCTGTTATATATATCTTTTTCTAATATCACTGATTAGTGATGTAAGAACTTCATCAATCCTAGCAGCAATGGCTCGTGAAGCAAACCTATAGTCAATATTTAAAAGTGATATTGGTCTCCAGGTTTTAAAATATTTTCTGTCATTTTTTTTAATTGGTAAACATGTGATAACCTCTTGAGTCTTTAAATATGAACGTTTTCCTTCATTATATCCCGACTTTATTAATCTGCATAAACAACCACTAAGAGACTTCCAAAATAATTTATAGAATTCTATAAAGAGTCCATTTGAACTAGGACTTTTGCCATTTTCCATCCGTTTTAGAGACATACCTAATTCATTCATTGTAAACAGACCCTCGCATGCATTTCTTTTAAATTAACGCAGTTTAATCTTATGACTAAACATATCTATTTCGAGTTTCTTGAGTAGCCTCATCAACAAGCTGAGCAATTCTTATTTTGTAATATTCCAAATAAAATTGTTTTTGAGCTTCTAAGATATCTATTTGGTTGCATATAATTGTCACATAATCTAAAATTATTTTCTTTATTTCTCATTGACAAATGGGCATCATTTTAATAAACATTGCTGGACTACAACAGTTTTATTACAATATATATTTGAAACAAAGTATTCACAATTGCAATATACATTGATGGTGATTTGCCACAGCTTACTCATTTAAGACATTCGATGAAAGTGTATGTTTCGACAAACTTAAAGACAATGATGAACATATTTCCTGATGCTGCGGTTTGAGTTCCCACTAAAATACTCAGAATTGTTGAATGAAATACAGGTCGGAATTGATGCACCATGTGGTTAGTGGAGAATGCAAAACCAATAAATGCTCAGTTATTTTGAATCTGCTGATTATAAACATGTTGAGATATTTTACAAAAATAGTCAAATGTCTCAAATATCATGAGAATCATTGGTATATGATCGCATGACCAGACTAAAAACCGTTTATTTCAACGGACCTTTCTGTTCTGTTAACAAAAAAATTAAATAAAAAAATAAAAACACGTGCATTGACATTATGTCGGAATATTGACATATTTGTGCTAACTCCGACTTACAGAGAGTGGAAAGGAAAGAGGTGTTAAGGTTCATACTTATAAGAATTTAGTTTGGTGGAAGGCAAATGCATAGATACCTGAATGAATTGGTGAGAATGTATTCCTTCGATCATTATTTGGGATGAGATATGCACGGTATATGTGGACGTGTTAAAATGTTACTTGAATGAGTACTGATTCGGAATACTGTTGTCATCATGTGTAGTGATCATGGTCAACCACCACCCTTTGTCAGCTCATCTCCGCATTAGTGTCTTAAAAAATTTGTAGATTACTATGAGAAGATATTTGACGATCAACGGGCACTTGATTCGAACCTGACGGAGTTCAAGAAGTTGATAAGACTGCAGCAAATAAGATTCAATGTCAAATAATGAGTAAGGTAATTATAGAAACACCAAACGACGCTTTTAGGTATTTGTATTGACCTCCTGATTAGATTGTTGTCCGTCAGAAGATAGACCGTGATTCACTTCAGCAACAAACATTTTGTTTTGTTCATGGGATATCGATATAATTAGTTTGAAAATTTCTCAGAAGCCCAGGTAATTCCTCGTGGATTTATCACGATAAAGTTACATGTTCCTTGCTCGAGATATCGTATAGGTATCTAATAAAAGTTTTGGTTAAGATCCCTGCCGCCTAAGCGCGTGACAAAACAACAGCAAGAAGAGTGACGACCAACATTGAATGTGCTATCGAGAAGAGAAGAAAACAAAACAACGACAACGGAATGCGCTAACTATGTAGAGGACTCGGTTTAGTGCAACCCGATTAGAGGTCTTAGTTTACTGTTATGTTGTCTGTACGTTGTTTAGACCGTCATCAACTAATACATTGAAGTTTATTCAAGCAACGTAATTTACGCCCAGTTCCTCAGCACAAGGTAGTTAGCCATTCATTTAAACACAATCAATACATCTAGTATTCAAACCATTTAGGCTTTGGCAGAAAATTTATTTTGGCATTATTAGTATTGTTGAACAGGCATGAAATAAGTATGGGTATGCACATGAATTGTTTTTTATGGGAGGCACAAATGACAATGGAAGAGTGGGAAACACCAAACCAAAAGTAACACACACAGACACACACGTGCTCTCGTCATAAAAAAGCTTGATTCCTTTATTTTGATGGGCAAGGGTTGGACTATTACGATTTGCAAACAGCTTCCCACTAAATTCGCTTACTCCGATTGATCGTTCTTTTGCAAGGTATATTTGTGGCGAAGGTTAGGGGCTGACAAGCAATACTAATATAGCAATATAAACATGTATAAATATTTTACCCTCGATAGCCCCAGCTTCTGTAAAATCTTCTCTTGGTCTGCATGTTGTTAGCCCTGTAGTAACCCATGGTGGTTGTTGATCTGGTGTTCATGGACTCATTTAACTGGCGAGACACCACACTTGGTACTGCATTTTTCAGAAGTCGTCTGATGGTTGCAATACAATGTGACTTTTTGATTTTATCGAAATCGTTGTCTTTCAAATGGTCACTGTAGACTATCTCGCCTGCTACTGGTCGGATGACTCATTTTACCAACTATTGAATACAACTAACAACGGACGTACTATACATGTGCTCGATGCGAGCTTTATGTTTTGAAGAAAAAAAAAACAATCTGAAGGGAAAGAAAATCATTCAGAGTGACAAAAATACCTTAGATTACCCCCCATCACCCATTCTGACATAGGACCCTCAGTATCATACTGTATAAAAGAGAAGGTACGTGACTTCCAAGTACTTGGTTCCAACTATGACCCTCGATTTCCTGCTGCTATTTCCGTCTTGAAAGGTACTCGACCATATTATGTGGCTTGTTTTACTCCTGATTCACTTTTCGACGTTTCTACATTGTACCGAACTAAAGTTAACAGCTTTGAGACGTGCACTTTTCGCGAAAGTTGAATCTTGGGATAAGTATATGCTCATATTTCGCTATTGACGTGTGTGCACCACAGTGTACATGTTTTGAAAATGAGCCGCTTTTATGGAATGTGGGTGTAGTGAAGAAGGCAATGTCTAATTATTCCATAGAACATGATTCCTAAGGTTAAATCGAGTTAATGGTAAGTAAAAACTTACTTTTGCATCTGCCACTGTACTGTAATTAAAGAAGGAATGTATCGTAGATTCGCAAACATTGTACATGTAGCTCTTTTCAACAATTGTCACGTATGTACGCACTTGTCACAAGATTTCAAAATTCGCGAAAAGAGCACGTTTTGAATACCGTAACTTCAGTTTGGTACGTAAACGAAATGTGACAACAATAGTATACCATTAAAACAAACATTTACCATTTATGTGTATAATATCGTTCCATCCTTCAGTACTATTGAAATGATTGTCTGAAATACGTCTAAATCTAAATCCTTCTATTGACCAGATACATGAATCTTTTTCAAAGTAACAATCGACCGAAAAAAAATATATAATACTGAATTAGGACATTCATATTGTCAGCATCAAATATCACCATTATCGTCATTGCATGTTTTAACATAAATGTGTGTGTGTGTGTGTGTGTGTGAGAGAGAGAGAGAGAGAGAGAGAGAGAGAGACAGACAGACAGACAGACAGACAGAGAGGAAACAACACACGCAACTTATTTTTTTAATAGATAAGAGTGTTTTCAGGTACTAAAATACGTCACCTAACATGAATTTAGAAACGCAATTAATGCATTGTGTTTAGATCTTATTCGTCAAGTCAATCAGTAAATAGAGAAAAGAGTCAAGACACATTATGCCAGAATATTTGAATTTATCAACGTAACCATAGTAATTTATATCGTTGTTGTACTTGTAAGGCATAGGTTCGGTATCAATTCTACAAGGTCGAACATGGTAGAGGGCTATTTAATTTACTGTATATTTGATCGATTCATCTTTGATTCATGTTAGAAATGTTTTTTTTTATCATACTTTGTCGGCTGAAATAAATATATCAGATATATCTACAAGGTCAAACATGGTAAGGGGCTATTGAATTTACTGTATATTTAATCGATTCATCTTTGATTCATGTTAGAAAGAACTTGTATCATACTTTGTCGGCTGAAATAAATACACTAGGTATATCTCCTGAAATACAGTATAATACAAGTATCAAACATAAAGTAAATATGTATGTATGTATGTATGTATGTATGTATATATATATATATATATATATATATATATATATATATATATATATATATATATATATATAATAAATTTAATATGATGGAAGACAATTGGCTATTAAAGCATCTTACAGTAGGATGCGTATTTGATCTGCCCCTCATGAGATTCAAACTCGGGTCTGTGAGTTACAAACCTGAATGCATCATCTCACAGCGCCCTTACATTCTCTGCTAAGAGTATATCTCCAGAACAGTAATACACCTATACACTGATATAAGCATTTGTGCAGGGATTTCTTAACTAATACGCAAGAAATAATTTGTGTGCACCGTAACATCCCACTGGTGACTGAGTGGCCGCTTATCGCTATGGCACATGATTCCCCAGAATTAGACATCGCTATAATTGTCACACGGCAGACATCGTCTAGATATGACTGAGGAAAGTTTAAATATCTACTTTTAAAATCTAACACAAACACATACACACACACGCTTATGTCTGCGCGAGTAGTAGTCTCTGCCCGACCCCTGCAAATATTTAGAATACAGTAGATCACTTCGTCTGATAGTTATTCTCTGGTCTTCTCATGTGTTTCTCCGCAAAAGATTGAACCGCCTTTTATAATAGATATGCTTTAAAAAGACATTCAAACTCACAAAATTAATTTAACCCAGCATAAGTAGACTTGAAATCAATTTTGATCAAATAGTGCAAACTTATATATTACTAATATCTTCTCAAGCACGAAAACACGTCGCGAATGTACAAGTGTGTGCGTTTTCGTGTATGTGTGCAAATATTTAAGAATATTTTAATTCGCTAATAGAGATGGATATTGGTCATTAAGTTGAATATGTCACGCCCATTAAGATACTCTATATAATAGAATCCAATATATGATATATTTTCCTACATTGATTACATGCCTGTTAAATATATAATATAGGGCCATCTTGTCTAGAATATACAAAACTTGTAACATATACAAACATTTCAAGTTGGGATTTCCATTTCAAACGACAATTGTAACGTTTGTTTCTTTTCCATGCTTTAGACGGAAATAGTATGTGACATGTCTCTTTGCCCGTCCGCTTTTCTGCATGTCCTTAATGGAATCCACTCCTAACCATCATGTAAAAGGTCACCAAAATGGGTACGTCCGTTGCGTGGTGATGATATGTTTGCGTCTATAATTTAGAAAGACCCATTTCCACCCAATGTTACTGGCACGTATCACCTCTGGATGGCATATCAGGATGGCAAGTAATGTAAGTAACGAATTTAGAATTCCGACCACTACCTAAGAGGATAGGTTCAGAGAGGATACATGGTTAAAGAAATCTTTTTTTTCCTGTAACTAGCTCCAATTATTCCAAGTACTCTTGTAAACATTTTCTTCGATGACGCGGAATTAATTACGGTCGTCTTGCAGTTACCCAAGGCAACGTCAGCTACTGCTTAGATATTGCTTATATTTAAGTATATGTTACAAAAGAGATGATTATTATAATAATGAATTAATTTCATTTGTTGTTCAATATAAAAGTTTCTGCTCAAGGTGTATTTTTTAAATAACAAATCCATTCGCATTTGAACACTTTATTCGCTGATATAAAACATTTATATTACATCGTACTCGACAAAATGCACTTATAAGTATGATCCACAAACAATTGAGGAAGGTATTACCTAGGCCTGTGTAGAGATGTGTCAGTTGATAATTTGCAATGGCTTTTGAAGTTGACCATAATTCTGCAGACATTAAATAATTTGAAAAATTCAGTTAGATAACTAATGTCAATATGGGTAAGGTAATAGTTTGGTACAAAGCTATTAAACATACTGAACCAGATACTAACATTTCTCAAAAAGAATGACGAATACAACGTGCCTTAAAATTAGAACCTTGGATCTCAGATAAGCAAGAACTAGAAAGCCATCAACAATAGCTCTTCAGAAATATACTGCAGTGTTTTGAAACTATAGATGGGGTTCCGGGACTCATAAATGTAATTTCGTGATTCTTGGAATAATATTGTGTCATGATATAGTCTATCGTTACTTTATATATCCTATGTCCATCAAATATCACTAAAGCAACTATTGACTACTGATATTTGTTTGTAGTTACAAAATTATGTACCCAGGAAAAGGGACGACGTGTTGATATCTGTTTTGTTTCTTCCTGATTTTTCTTCTTGTTCTCTCTTATCTCTCTCTCTCTCTCTCTCTCTCTCTCTCTCTCTCTCTCTCTCTCTCTCTCTCTCTCGCCAAGAATGAAAAGCTTATTTGCCATTGGAACGTCAGCAATGACGGAATGAATAACGTGACATTCACTTCATCTGGTTGGAGCATACCAACTGATGATGGTAATTTGCTTTATTCCAGGCAAGAGGGAGAGGGTCCCGAGTAGTCGAATGGTATAGCCTATTGAATGCTGAAAAATGGCGTTAAACCATATAACAACTACAATTGAAACTAGACAAGAGGGAGAGTTTCATGGTCACGAGTCTTATCTTTACTCACTTGGGAGGTCCAACCTATTTGCCATTACTGTTCTCTTCACTGCAATGCCGATGCCACATTCAGTGAGCTCTATTCTTCTTCGGCCGCTCCAAAAGAATGTGCATCCGATGCCTCTTTCACAAAGTGTGCCTTCTCCGACAAGCCGGGTCTCAATCAAGGCAGCAATGTTCACGTCGTATCTTGCGAGTTCCTGTCCTATGAGATCGATTCTTCTCGAATGTCTTACCGCATCGTCTCTGTCCAGATAAATACGTATATTCAATAAGACAAGTGTTAGAGGAACAATTCTCATTTCTTTTTTATATTTTGATCGTTCGTAAAGGGTCTACATTAGCCTCGGTATGCTGGATAAGAAAGTTTATAGCAGGCAATGTTTAGGCGTTTTTTTCCCGCCCTGAGCAGTGCATTTCTGAAGACTGTTGCTCAGTCGTTCAGAGGGTTGCAGTACATCATTGCTGATCTATGTCAGTGGTTAACGACCCTAATGATATTAGCAGCTTTGTCGCTTGCCTGTCGCCACAGGACTTTAGTGGCTGATGCAATTGGATGGGAATATGACAAGAATGACTTGCGCGGTCACTTTGTTTTAAATGCTAAAGAGTTACGCAGTTCGTCGACTTCACCCTCTCGCCCAAAACCATCTGGGTTCAAAAGCACGACAACGTCGAGATGACCAGAGACAGAGCTGAGCGCTGTGGATCACCAGGACGTCCTACGTGTCTGGTTGTGCTCATAGCGCTCCACGGCGCTTTGCTGGGAATCGTCTTTCAGCTCGTTGAACGGCTGGTGGTTCCTCCGCACAGGTGCCGACCGACTCCAGTCTTCACATGCTAGGTAGGCATAGCCTAACTCACCGAGGGTTGAAGACACGGCGGCTACCCTCGACCTGATTTAATGTAACTTTCACCTAGTAAGGAAATATATCTAAATAGTATATTTGTCCCAAGCTTGAGAGTCATTTTCATTACGATGCTATTCAAGATTGAAAACATATGTGTTTAATAATCTATGACAGAAATTCAACTTTCAATCGTTTGTTACACATTTAACATAATTTTGGAAAACGCTAGGGTGCCATTGTGGGCTTGGGGTGTGTGAGTGGGTTGGAGAGAAATCGAGAGTGTTTTTGTGTGGGTTATTCTTCCTGCATCGACGCGCTATAATTTTAAAACTGTTGTTGTTATGTGATTCTTAGATTTGCTGCTAACATGTCAGATCTAAATGCATGATTTCATTTTTATGTGTTACGTGGACATACATAGACACACACATGCACACACACACACACACACACACACACACATACATACATATATACATACATACATACATACATACATACATACATACATACATACATACATACATACATACATACATACATACATACATACATACACTTGCGTATGGGGCAACCTCTTGTCCGCCATTTCCCCGTATTGTCTCAATTGAGAGTGAGACAAATGATCCGAAATTCTCAATTACCTTCATTCCAATTACCTAAGAAAAGTCTGGAATAGTGATTCATGACATGTCGAGCCGCATATTGCACGTGCAGTATGAGACGCGCTTTCGCGTATGCGAATGGGAAATTTCAATTTCTTAGTAGCAAGATTGCATCATCTTTCTCGATATACTTGGCTATCTAATTGTAAACATTGATTTCATGAAAGGCACTCGTGTGAAAATGTTTTCGCAGATCTCATTGTCTTACAATTACGAGATAGATGATTCGGTTCTTGCGGGTCTCATTCATGCCGTAGTTACGCATGCAATGAATGCAATACTGAAACATATGCATATGATAACTTGTCAAGGTAGACAAAGCTCTAGCGAATAAAATTTCACGCTGAGGTTTATCAGTAACCAAATCATTTCTTGGCTGGCTGTTTTATAGTACATGCACAATGGGATGTTATTATCGTGGCCGGTGCAAATAAAGCAATGACATTGTCCATTAAGGCCTACGTGATTTAAGTTTGGCTCTCTTCGAACCAGTAAACTATTAAAAGTTAACAATATCATGTAACCACTGACCAGTATTGTAGAGAGTCCAGAATTCGAAGTACTGACCCACAAATTCTATTCCAAACTTTAAGTAAATGCCTGCAACAGACATAATTCTCTCGAAAAAAAATAAATGCGCCTCGTCAACGTTACTGTGGTGACAAAAAAGTATCAGAAGTTCAGAATTGCTTTACATACGCAGCCTAAATATAATGATTTAAAAATGATGGCTGATTACTACATTTTGTGGCATGGAATCATTCAAATAATTGTTCATGTAGGCTGTCTGCCAATATCTTCGGTTTCTTGCTGCCCCAATTCCATTAGATGAAATAATATCAAATGAAAATACATGCATTAATTAATCCAATAACGAATTACAATATGAATTTTACACATCACGTTGCTCATATATAAAAGTACGCATGTATAGCAAACAATACGAATGAATCAAACAACAATGGTGATTTTATATACTCAAATATATGGATATACTGCAATAATCAAAGTACACTTACCTTGCTTTAATATTTCACAACAATCGAGCAAATAATAACTGACCTGTTTTTAACTTTTCTTATTAAATTTCTATACACATCTTTCTGACACTTAATCTAGAATAGCTCGTAATCACACGATACTTAGCACAAACTATACTCGGAACACTCGGTCCTATCCGCAAAGAATGGTAAAGTCCCATAGGAAATACTTTAGTAGCTCTTATTTGTAATATACACAACATATTTTACATCAGAAAGTAATGTGTAATGTGTACGAATCACACACTCATCGCGTCCATTAAGCATACGCTACTGAGGTGACTATTATTCTCCAAACACAACGAAGTTTCCGTGTCCAACTTATCATACTACGTTTGACAGGTTGTATTACGTCCACAGTACATTATCATTTAAGTCATTTAATCCGTCATTTTCCGATGAATTCCCCACTGCACGCTGAATCACTACATGGAAATATTTCCACAGAATTAAAATGTACGGGACGATATATATTAAAACAATTTGCTAGACACGAGCTGTTCAGCATTAAGTCTAGATCCATATTTATTCTTAGATATATTTTCGTGGTTAAACAAGATCCTGTTTCCAGACGAATATCTTTGTCTGGATATCAAGTCAGCGTTTCTTCACGGTTGATCTTGAAAGAATAAAATGCTTTAGTTCTCTGAAACATATGAGGGATGTTAGATTAAACACACGCGCATCATAATAAAAAATAGTAACCCGTAAGAGTGACTCTTGAAGAGAAACCCTTGGTTATTTAGAAGCTTCGAATTGCGTTTTTTGACGTTATTGTTTTTCTTCGGTTTCGTAGGACGTGTTAGTTTAGTAAATATTAACTTATAATTCGATTTGAGCTCACCCTTTCTGCTGATCTGAGGCATGGTCTATCGCTTGGTCAGAAACAAAATGCCCAGCTCAGGAAAATATTATTTTCGATAATAAAATGTTGAACAGCTATAAACACGTTAGGTCATTAATTATTAGGTCATTAATGTTGTTGCAATATTCAATGCATCGTTTCAACATTGATTAAAACAAAAGCAATATAAAACCTCTAATGCTTATTCAGAACTAATATAAAATATACTGCATATTTTTACAGCTACATACGCTTCTCTGGAAACGTTCTGGCTACTAAAGACCTTGTAAACAGCAAAACTAAAGACTGCATTACAAGTTAATAATGACAAGGTATGTTTTTAAAAGACAATATTTGTTGCTTGAATACAACAGATGTGTAACAGACATCGCACTTGAGAATAAACCAGTTAAGCGTGACCATCATGCACATTTATATTGATATCAATTCCAGATTGAAATTCTTGTACATTCCAAAAGGTAGTACTTAGACAAAAACATTGTAAGTCGACTCCATTGCATGCAATATACTAGCGTGAAAATAAATCGCAGTACAGAATAAATAAAAAGAGACAACATTAAAAATATGAAGTTTATTTCAACTATATTGCGACAACGCTGATAATAATTACACTGAAATAGACAGTAAACTGCTCCACGAGAGTACGATCAAAAGGCAACAGATATTACATTAATGTTCATGCGATCAAGGGGACATTTAAACCTATTTCAGATTTCATTTTAAGAGATCATACGTTTTTCATAACAGTATGATTTCTTTTCGATTATATATTAGTTAAGTTCCAATTGATAATGTAATAGCTTCATGCCAATTCCTTCCTTTATGTTCGCTATGTAAATGTTAAGAATATTTCGTGGAATATTAGTACATACGATTCGAGTTTGCCGTCAATATATATTTTAATATGCAAACCAATACATTGACAGATTAGCAAATTATATTTGTGTATAAAGGAAAGATCATCGTCTTCAAATGCAGGATTATCATAATTTATGATGTCGTTTCAAAACTGCAATCACCGTCACCGGGCTTCATATTTAAATCGCTATTATTGACCAAAAATTAAACGTTTACTATTCATTCTAAATGTTATTGTTCAATGTGCTAAAATCAAACATATTCCAGCTTAGATTATGAGTCAGCACTGTTTACCTGTTGGTATCACGTCAAATATATAGTAATTATTTTTCCAACAAGTCTCGCAGTGGAATAAAGATTGGTACATTCGTATTACCGGAATATCAATTGTTTTCTATTTGCACCCCAGGGACAAAAGCCAGTGACAACCATTCTGAATTATTATCGTACAACTCTAAATTCACCTTTACATTGTTTTGGGATGTAATTGTTGAAATATATACTTAAAGATTGTACGTTACTGTGGGTGAGAAGATGCTTAAGGGACACAATTATTGTTAACTATGATATATATATATATATATATATATATATATATATATATATATATATATATATATATATATATATATATGTGTGTGTGTGTGTGTGTGTGTGTCTTTTCTGCGTGCGTGAGTGTGTTGATAGAGAGACAGAAATATATAGAGATCTATTGTCGGGTTTCATATGTCTCCTAGATTAAAGTCTATCATATTTCATGGCTCCGGCACAATTAAAACTTTCATTTGATTCTACTCTCTTGATCTAAACATTTAGCAGTTTTGTTCCCAGATAATATTGGGAGCTCACTTAAACTATACACGTTCAGACTAAATTTCATACATTCGCTTGTAAGGAAATTATAACAATATCTTCTAATTCTATGAATGCGTAGTGCTACGATTTTATGTCCTTAAACATATAAACAGAAAATAGTAAATACCAACAATTTTTATAAAATTCAACAAATAATTTCTGCCTTAGAATATGAAGTGAAAAATTTAAAAAAAACAACAACAGTATGATGAATTAAATTCCACATAGTCATTACAAGTAATGCCACAAGCCCTAAAGATTATTTCGGAAAAAGTTTATTATTGAACATACTGTAGCCTTGAATATGCTAATGTGTCTACATTTTTGATGCATCACATTCATATGATCCAAAATATTCTTGAATGAATTCATAAAAATCCAAAATAGTGATCTAGTTCCTAAGTACGATGAAAGAGCATCTTGTTATTATAGCGAAAAATGTACAGAAATAAATCCTCTCATAAATTAACTGAAACACAAGTAAACTTTCATTCTCATAAGACTTATACTAAAAAATGGTCAGAAATTTCCGAGTGGAACAAATTAATGGCCTAAACTCAGATCCAAATAAATATGTTAATTGTGAGTAATCATGATGGTAAAACATAATCTAAATATAGAGAAATATTAGCTGTGTAAAATATCATTTTGTCACGATGGCCCTACACTCAATTACTGTCCGATGTCAGATAGACAATATATATATATATATATATATATATATATATATATATATATATATATTGGAGCCTCTTTAATCCGGATACATTCGTTCCGAGTTTAGATGTCCAGAATAACGATTTTTCCGAATAATTGATTCATGCACATTTTTTTTAATTTTACGATATCATCACACCGTGTATATATATATATATATATATATATATATATATATATATATATATATAATGTACATGTATATGCTAGCTTTAAATGCAATGTACTGTAAAAAGTACAATGATTACAAACTGTTATCTCGCAGCTGGATACGTTATGGTAAACTAATAAAATGCAGTCAATTTTATAAGTCGTATTTTACAGCTGTTCGGGGGTTATTTGTGGTGTGAGTCGGCAACTGACAGTTTATACCACGATAAACGCAGAAAAACAACGTTAAACTCTTATAATCAAAACTTCAATTGTTCGCTATGTTATTTTGGTTCCATCATTAAGAAACATAAATCTTAATGGTGCTTAGTAATACATGTTTTGGTGTTTTTTTAACGTAGCTATTTATAGCGCTTGGCTTGTCCTGCTTGATCGTAATAAGGTCATCATAATACCAGTCATTCATCCAATGGAAGCCTATGTATGGAATTTGAACACTGATACCGTGATTTTGATATTTTATCTTAATGGACACATGTACTCAAAGTGGAGCTCAATATTTAAAGTCACGATTCATGACCAAGAATGTTTCGTTTTTCGGAAAGGAAACCCTACACTGTCCACGCCTTAAATCATTCAACTTTGTTTGTACAGTCATCAATAAACTGTGATTTTGTTACATGAAATTGGTAAACAACAAAGAGGCTTAATGACACTTTTAATTTATTTACCAATTGTTATGTCAAAAAGCGTGTACGATTTGATCCCAATGTGTTTATATAAGTATTAACACCCTCGTCGCTGCTTAAAATATAGTTACGCTACTTAATTATTGATATTTGCCATAAATTCTCAAATGCTTCACTATTGGGTTTTATGTTTTATTCTACTGAATGTATTTTAATTTACGATTTTTTGAATTTTCTTATTTTTGGACATATTATTTCCGGATAATTGAGACTAGTTTTAATGTAATTTTACACTTTGGTCCCCGAATTTTGATTTCTAGAATCATGGAGAAGTGTCAACGCACAATACGAATGAATTAAACAGAGAGGTAGGGATAACTATGTCAAGGAAAATTACCACGTTTTAAAAATGAACACCAAGAACAGAAATTGAAAACAGACCTTGACACACAAATGATTGTAATGGTAAAGTTTGTCGTTATTAAAAAATATTGAACTGTTCACTCCTAAGAAATATAATTGGTAATTAATGTGTATATTTACTTTATATATTGTTTTTGTACAATAAAATTATTGTTCCTTGTGATATTTACATTTTACCAGAAATGTATATAACAAAGACTATGTCGTAAAACATCTAAACCCTTCGCTATTTACAATGGTGATGGAAATAACCTAAGAGCAGTCGGGGCCGGTGCAAGGCATTTTGGCGCCCTATGCGAGATCAGATATTTGGCGACCCCTCCACTTACGCCCTCATCCACCCGCCCATCATGAAATAAACCCTTTGCCCAGCGCCCAAGGCGATTGCCTAGTTCTCCTAGTGGAAACTCCGGCCCTGATAGCAGTTTTATATCTTCATGCGATATATAAATAATTCTTTTGTTTCATTTACACTGCCGTCTGCCCCAAACCAATCAATGACATTTAATTGCTGCATAAAGTACTTGGAACAATTATAATGATTTTCACCTCACCTCTTTTCTTTGCTGTCTATATATGGCACAATACACACAAAAACATTCAACGCAATAGTCAGGAGTTTGCCTTGTTTTAATTTTAAAGAGTCATAATGCTGATTGCTTTTTTGTCTCGGGAGCAGACTTTTCCAATCTATTTCAAAATTAGGAAATTTACTAATTTTGCCTATAAACAACATTTTTCTGAAAATCTTCAATTTATATTTGATTAAGTTGAAACCCTCATTTTTAGTTACATTCTGTACATGGAAATATGATACATTTAAGTGTAACGTTAAGATTTAACAAAATCGCATTTTTTTATTTTGGATTTCTTCTATTTGGCGAACGTATTGCATGATCATTTAAATATAAATAGTTTCAGCTTAAGACGGTTTAAAGTATATCCTTAAGCTGTACATTTTTGGACATAGTAACATTTAAATTGATTGCTCGCTATTCTTAATTTCATTTTATTTTGTGTCAATAGCGAAACCTATGTATGTTGTTTGATTCATCCGTTGTGGCAGGGCTGGGTTATGGGATAGACAGCTTGCCTATTTTGTGAGAGAGATAATATGTTATATGCTTTTTCTCCAGAGCATGTATTGGTTTAAGTAATGTTTCCCATTGTCGTTTTATATATGGTCATAAGTTGGATCAACATCTTCCAAATATCCCATATCCTTGTTGAGTGTGCCAGAGTTTGTGTGATCATATATGTTCTCGAAATTTTGTTTAAACGTTGAATGATCGTATGTGGGATCGGGAATTGTCGTAGAATTTATAGTCGTGCAATCATAAGTGTCATCACGAAATTCGGTCGTGTGGTTATCCGTGTTCTGCACTGCATCATAAGAGTTAGTGCCGTCTTTATCGGCACTTTGATGATATAGGCTGTGTGTTTCTTCTGGATTTGTCACACTGTTTCCATCGTTGTTCAGCAATTGAACTTGACATGGATAGATATTTAAAATTCCTGTATTGCATCTCTGTTGTGTTTTACTTTGTCGAGGTTGCATCTTTAGGACAGTTGAATATTCCGCATGTGCATTGTAAGGCACAGTTTCTGACGTCAGATTGAGTCTTTCTGTTGAATGGCTGGTATCTCCGTTATCAGTCTTTGGCCTTGTTGCTCCACTATATGTAACACTAGAGACTGTGCTATGCTTACATATGTTTGCGTTAAGGCTGGTAGCACGTCTTCTGAGAAGAAACACAAAATGTCATTACAAGGCCATGATACACATTACAAAATCACAATTTTTGACAGTTGCGGAAAGGATAGGAAACATTATATAGTTCTATCCAGATATATATCAGCTTAAATTTGACATACTTCAGCATGTTTATGTTTGATTGCAGTAAACTACTCACACAGAATGTATTTTATTGGCGTAACATGTAATCGTAAGTGTCTCATATCATTATTCAGGCTCGGTTAACACAAATACTGATCGACATTGACAGGTAAAGAAACACGAACAGGAGTTACGTCAAGAGAACACTAGTAATGTATTTATCACCAATACGTCATAATGTTACATTAGTTACTTTATCCCAATGATTCCTTTCGTTTTATATTGGTGCTTTACATGGTATCTGCTTAAACAGCTGTCGTATTTTAGAAATCTAATTATTGATAATGTTTGCTAGCTGTTCCTGTAAGTGATTTAATTAACGCATATAAACTCTAGCTCGTGCCATTTTCTGGAGTGTATATATTATTGACAAATATTGTGTATTGAGTACCTGTATAGGTATCTAGCAATCAGTAACACGGCTACGGTAAGAGCAAGACCACCGATGACAATACCGATTATTACTCTGTCTGAAATGCATGAAAAATGAAACAGATATATTCATAAATCACACACACACACACACACACACACACAAATAAACTCTGCGTTAAAATATGAATCTTTATGTGATTGAAATATATTTTTGTACACATTTTCATACTGGGAAAAATGTTCGAGGGTGAAACAAAAATTAAGTGTTGTTTTATTTGCGGAAAGGCAAAGTAACCCTATTAGAAAAATGAGTAAGAACTACTAAGTGCTGTGCTTTTACTGAAAGCCTTGTATTTACATCTCTTCATATTATTTTCAATCAAAAGTCAGACGTTCAGTGCACCTTTATAAGCCAACGTTATTAACGTTGTGAACCTTTTTCATAACAGACATCCGGGTTACTTGTGGAAACTATACAGAAAAACTGTAAGCATAATAAAGATGATGCATAGCGAGTACTTTGCAATACGAAACTGCATGAGGAAGTCAGGTGGGATCTGTAGTGAAGCAGGAATGCATTTTGTCTCCCTTTTTTGTATATTTGGCATTGACTGGATTATGAATAAATTAAACTAAACTTATCATCCAATAATTATAGATACACAGATCAGATACGTGCTCCGAATGCTCCCCCATCACTGCACATATTTTGCCTCCGATAAACTCCCCGTTGACAGCGGAAAGAGAGGCAGACCCAAATACACTTGAAGCAGGGCAGAAGAGAAGGCGATAGAGGAGCAAAGGTGAACCTTGGGACACCAGCAGAGATGTGCATCAGAAAAACAAGGGTGTTCAGCTCTAATTGCGGCTGTATTCGTTAATCCGAGTGCGAGGATTGAATAACTTAATTTTATATACTAATGGTTGCTCTTAACATCAATATACAAATAGAGAGAGAGAGAGAGAGAGAGAGAGAGAGAGAGAGAGAGAGAGGGGGGGGGTCTTGAGAGGAAGAAGAAACGAGAACCTTTACCGTTTGCATAATGCGAAGAGGTATTCACGGACGTAGCTGCAGTTGTGGTAGCGATGTCAGTTGATTCTAAAGAATAATATATATATATATATATATATATATATATATATATATATATATATATATATATATATATATATATATCCTCATAAGTGCATTGAAGTTATTTTGAGATATCAGATATGAAAAAATCTTCAAATAGTAGCATTGTAAACTCTTGTGAAATTGTACTCCTGCATAAATATTGAAATGAAGCTCTAAAATCATTAATTTAAGTAGATGTAACTTATTTATATAAAACCTGCAAACTGCAATTGTTTATTCTTTTGCATTTGTTATTATTAACGGCGATAAAAAGACAATTCATTGATTTCACAACCAGCGTCCTTTATAATGTATACTTTGAAGGAATGGTAAAAAAGCTTTTATAAATTTAATTGAAAGTGTCTTTAAAACAGGTATTGTTAATCCTCCTAAACTTTCAAAAATAAAATGTGTTAGCAACAACTGCTGTCGGTCTTAATTAGAGATGGTATAAGAGAGAGAGAGAGAGAGAGAGAGAGAGAGAGAGAGAGAGAGAGAGAGAGAGAGAGAGAGAGAGAGAGAGAGAGAAACAGTGAGACAGAGAGAGAGAGTGACAGAGACTGTGAGCCTTCCTTCTAATACTAAAGAAAAAAATCATAAATACATTTGTAACGTTAGTTTGTATCAATTAACAAAGAAAAAGTAAGTGTATCAATTAAAAAGTAAAATATATCGAAATATTATGAAAGAATTTAAAAAGGGAACTTTTATGACGAGATTCTCATTTTACCATCTCACATAGTTACAAATGGTCCGACTACATGATACAAACCTTAGAAAATTCCTACGTTCTTAACAATCGGAGATAGTGCAAATACAAGGCAGTTGTACTGTAATTACAAACTTCTTCCCAACATTTTCATTATGGTTGTGTATTTGTGGATATTGATATATATAATGATTAAGGATTATTATTGTCATTTCTTAATCATCGGGTCAGTCAATATAATACCTGTACAGGATTGCTTTTTGAGCGAAATGTTGCTGATATAGTATGTCACTTCGGAACAAATGACGTTTCCAAATCTGATTTTAATCTTGGATCTATCTCCTACATTAATAGTTACATTAATCTCATTCCATCCGTGGTATTTATTTTGACTCTGGCTCCACCAAAGTAGGGACGAAGAGATTCCGTCAATGGAATACACGTCAATAACGATACACTCTCTTTTGAAATCCTTCACTTGGTATTTAAATGAAAGACATTTTTCTCCTGGATATATATCTAACCCGGAAGTCAGAACTGATAGTTTCGTTGGTTTTACAACCGTGACAGCAAAGTTGACCTCTGAAATACAAATGCATATGTTGCGTAAACTTTTGTTAAAACAGAATTTAGGACTGCACGAGGCAAGGTCAGAGTAAACATTAATGAAGTGGATATATTTAAATATGTATGTATATATCGACCATGTCGGCTAATTCTGCGAGTCGGGAAATTGTGCGCAACGATTCGACATTATGGAAATGTTGGAACACATGTTGTCTTTTATTGAATATCCAATTTATGTCAATAAAGTGTACACAAATATCCCACATTCCTGATCCACACATACTTACCGCAATTACAAATGAAAATGTGATTGCTAAAAGTCAACACGAAGACCCACTCCATGTCTACATCTTGTAACGCAGAAAATCCTAATTAGTATGTATCTTTTAGAATAATATAGCAAATACATTATATGAAAGATGGAAATGAATACCTTAAAACAATACTGTATTCTAATTGAAGTATCTAATTTTGCAAGAAGTTTTCCCACATGTAGTTGTATCGTCTGCTATTCAAAATGTCAGCTTGCCGGTTGAACTGAATTCTTAAGAATTTGCCCGGTGTATAGTATGTTTCTAAATGTTTTTGTAAATATTTTTTCTCCATAAATGAGAAGTTGAAAACATATCACATCCTGCTTGTTGTTAGAACACTTCAATATTATAACTGATTTCTTCATAAAATGCTGAACTTTACTAATGTTTGTACACGATCAGTCTAGCTTGCCTAATATCTCATTCCATTTATTGGCATTTTTACGTTGAATTTTGTAACACCAGCCATAATCCTGACCTAATTACTCGACCGACATGCTGACAGAAGCAGTCCAAAGTAATGAATTTCATTTCCATAGCCCGATAACTAAACATTACATATTATCTAAACTATGCGCAGATTAGACCGACATATTGCGAGTCACGAAAACACAGGGTGTGTCCAAAATTAATATTATTTTGAACAGAATATGTTGGTGAGAGTTACTTCTATTCAAATGGTAAGCAATCGTTAACTTTTGTTCGTTAATGTGTCAAATTTGATATGCGTTGTGCTTCAATATTGGCGACGAAATCAGAAGGTGCGCATAAATGGCTAACATCGACTAACATTACATTTATTTGCAAGTTAATTGGCATGCAAACGTCTGAGTTTAAAAAAGATAATGCGTCGTAGAAAGAGATAGATCAGGAGGAAAAAAAGACGATATATTGAACTTAAACAGCTAACAAATGCATAACATGGGAATTTACGTTGACTATAAAATCAGAAGGAAAAAGAGCATGAAACATGACATATAACTCCTGGTAAATGGTTTTTCTAATTTTTTTCTTTTTTTTTCTTTTCTGTAGTAATTTATCAATATCTTCAGTTAAAGGTCTTTTTTTAAAAGAAGTATTAAAGAGCTTAGAGTTGCATAGGATCTATAAATAGATGCTTACTTATGTTTTGACTAGTAGAAATAATAGTACTAATAGCGTAAATTTTCATTAGCTTAACAGCTTCAACGGTTAGACGAATTTAGTAACTTCCCATTGCTTGGGCTAGGTCACATGAAAATGCAAGCTCGTGACGAATTGAGTAGTAATATCATTCACATGGTGTATGTTGTGATATGGAGTCGTGATATAAGGTGAATATAAGGAAGAGGATTAATAATCAGATTTATTCCTATTTTGGAGTCATTCTTATTCCTTGTGTTCCTGTTATAAGTCTACAGACGTGTTTTATCTTTCAATTAGATAGGTTTCGAACGGAAAAACGTTAGTTTGGAAAGGTTATGTGGGATTAGAAAGTGCTCATTAAATGAACTATAATATTATTCTGGAACTTATGTTAATTAGTGCAAAAGAGTGATTGAAACTGCCATCATGGCGGGAAAGTACATTGAAATTTATACGGAACGTTTCATCCATTTTAACATTTATTGAACTTTACCAAGATCAGTTTTGATTCATTCACTTCATATAACTTTGATAATTAAATATTTGATTAGTGGAGGAAGAGCCTGGCTTAAAACCGGGGAAAACCACCCAGGAAGAGAAGCTACTGGCAAGCATTTTCACGTACCCACACTGGCTGAGCCTGAGAGTCGAACCCACGCAGACGGAGGTGAAGCGACAATGATCAGTAACGGCGACCGCTTAAAATATACTATTCCAATTTTGAAAATAGGGTAGTGGAGAAAAACGACCAGATGTTGACCAGAATATCAGAATAAATACTATCATATATAATAACGAAATATTTTAAGAAAAAATACATGCTGTAACAAATACGAAGTTGAGGGCATTACACCAGCAGCTGTACGGTCATCAGAATGGAAAACTGATCCAGGACATTAACACGTTTAAGAAATAGCAAAAGGACATTATATATGTAAAATATTTATAAAAGAAGGAAAAGCTATCAGGTACTCAGAGACCAAACCAATTTCAGATGTCTACAAGTTATGTTTCCACAGTGATGGAAAGATTAAAGAAAACAAGTATTATTTTCTACTTGTGGGAACGTGCCATTCCTCTCCTTCCCAGCTGCAAAGTCCGTCCAAAAAGTTACAATCTGAAAGTTGATAGGATAAATTTATCACATAAACCTACTATGAGAAGGATATACATTTTCTTTATAATGTTTGTTTTATATCAGAACTCGTATGCTACACGTACCCACCCACCCCACCCCAAAACAAAATAAGCAGAACAAAGATGTAAAAATTTTGTGATACCAGTGACAAAAGAAGGAACCATGTGTTTGAGGATGAACATATTTTTGAGTTGACAATGTTAATTATCTACAATCATATGTTTCCTACAATACAACAGTGTCTATTGTGTACGAGATGACTCTAAGCTATTGTTTGTTGCAACGTTATCAAACTGCTAAAATGTATTGATGGAAGTGAACTTTAAATGTGCAGATGCAATGGATATTAATGATTATACTAATATTGTATTTTTTAAAACATGAATTCATATGACGTTGCAACTGTATTTATTCATGTTATGTTGCATTCATATAATACCGTTTACTGTTATAACGGCACAACTTAGCAAACTGTATTGTTGCATATGATAATTTAATCATCTCGAAAATACATTTCTCTTGTGTTGTCTTCAGGAACATTTTTGAAAGTGTCTTTACACATTGAGATCTCTCGTAATAGGTTTGATAAATTAAGAAGTAGCAGGAAAATGAAACTAGAAGAGTTCTAATGAGATTACAATCATTTGAAAAGAAACGCACTGCTAACGAAAATACAATGTTTGTCTGGTTTAAATTCGGATATATTTAATTTTCCAGAGGAAACTAAACTGTTTTATTTCACTCGCCGTATATCCACTCTTGAATAATATATGTTTGCGCAAGAAAATGATTCATATTCATAACTAACGCGGGAAAAGAGGATAAACCATCGACACACTATCATCAATACGACTGGTTAGTTTAAAATAAGTATTGCCATTTGTGTCAAGTTTACCTAGGCAAGAGGCTAGTTTGAGGACAATGTCATCTATTCCGATGCTGCTATACGATCTTCCAGTTCTTCCTTGTATGAGAATTGTTACCATACTGCTGTACTGAAGATCAATTTCAACGGTGGCCCGACGCCAGCCAATATTCGACATAGATGTTTGCAAAATCGCAGAAACATTGCCTCCATCTACACCCTGCACTAAGACTTGAATTTGTGACTTCATAGATCCTCTGAATATATACCAAAAGTTAAGACACTGCAGGCATTCATTTGTTCCTTGTATGTTTGTTAGTGTTGCATATGATTCATTAGTGGCATCGAAGAGAAGATACCATTCGCTACCTGGAAACGACGTAGAATACAAAAATTAAAAAATAATTTAAATCTAGGAATCGTATAATCAATAATGGATATAAGAGAAGCAACACAATAAATGCATGGTTTCATAATGACATAACTATTATATCATTATTATATTACGTAGATGAATCTGACAAAACTGGTCAATCTGTTTGACATATTACAAAAACATATCTATTTGCCGGTTATTTTTTCGCACTTTTGTTAGTGATATTTATTTTCTGATCGCTTGTAGAAAACATTCTTTCCTCATTTATTTCAGATATATTGGTTCTAGGCAATTCGTAAATATTGCATTCCTTAAAAGCCTGTTTTCCTCCGTGCGTAATCTATATATGGAGAAACACAAAAATCAAATTTTACAATGCGCCAGAACATCTATTACACTTTTCATACAGAAAAGGGAATGTAGATAGTCATAATGCATGATAACATCAATGTGTAATGGTAAGTTACACCATAGGTGAATTAACTTTGAAGAATAGTAAACGGTGCTATATTTTACGTAAAGGTTTACACGCTCACCTCAAATATCGATTGAAGGATTGTAATGAACATTTACCTCTGTTTTGGTTCTTCCTTGATATCAATACCTTACATATACATAATTGTGTTTAGGACACCTTTTAATAAATGAACTTCGGAAGATTTAATGTTTCTTATATTTTACCATTTAAATTTCCTGCGGGTGATTAGACTATCTTTTTCCAATACATATGTTCATTGTCTTTCCAATATTTATGTGCATTGTTTTTCCAATACTTATTCTCGGGACAAATGCTATCTCTTTCGATATTCTTGTGTCCCATAGAATCGACGGCGAAAGTATATTGAATGTATGATAATAACTAATAAATGCATGAAAATTGTCATCAATATTAGCATGATAACCCAGAAGATCGGGGATAACAACAACAACAACAACAACAATAATAATAATAATAATAATAAAACAACACTTCAACCTTCTTCAACTTCTGCTGCTGTTGCTGCTCTTTATTATATAGCTGTGACAGTATTTTGATAGAACCACCATATCAAAAACAATTAAAAGGCGTTATCAATTATCACTATTATTATTTAGTATATTATTATTATTACTATTATTATTAATAGTAGTAGTAGTAGTAATAGTAGTATTAGTAGTATTATTATTGGACCGCTCTGCTGCTCTAGTGGTTAGAGCGCCAGCCTTAGATGCAATAGGCTGTGAGTTTGATCCCCGGCCGAATCATACCAACGACCTTCAAAACTGGTTCTAATAGCTGCTTTATTAGGCGCTCAACATCGAGAGGTTAGTGTTAGGAATGGTCGGTATGGGGTCAGGATAATGTGACTGGGTCGGACATCATGCGAGATGTCTGCGGCGTGATGGCCCAGTGCTATGCATCACTAGAAACTGTAACAATACAGAAATCGTAGCGATATGACTGAGAAATTGTTAGAGCTACATTACCAAATCCAAATCACCCCCACCCCCACACTTTCTTCTTCTTCTTCTTCTTCTTCTTCTTCTTCTTCTTATTATTATTATTATTATTATTATTATTATTATTATTATTATTATTGTTATTATCGTCATCACAATTATATTTCATTATCATCATCATCATCATCATCATCATCATCATCATCATCATCATCATCATCATCACTCTCTTGACCTAGTGTGGTCATTGTGGCACTGTGCTGCTCAACATGTGACCAGTCCCCTCCACTTGTCTTGATCATGTGCCAATACCTGTCTCTCCGCAAAATTTTTCCTGGTCCATTATGTGATGCTGTCATTACACTTTCTTCTCTGTCTACCTCTCCTTCTACCACCTTGGACACTATCCTACAGTACTGTTGTGTAGAGACTGTTGGCTCTACTGATATGGCCATACCATTTCAGCTTTCTCTTTTTGACAGTGGTGAGGAGGTCTTCATAATAGCCTACTTTATTATGCCTGATGGTGTAACGCACTGCTTCATTTGTGATGTGATCCATGTAAGATATGCCAAGGATGGTTCTGTAGCATCTCATTTCAAGTGCCTGGATTCTTCGTTGTAAGTCTGCTGTCAGAGTCCAGACCTCACATGAATACAGAAAGATTCAGATGACTAGTGCTCTCAATAGTCTGCTTTTAGTTTTAGGTTGGTGATGTTACACCATCCTATGCTTACTGTCCCACAGTGGTTTTCCAGGGCTTCGCTCATGATGCGCTCTAAGCAAATGTTGAAAAGCGTGGGAGACAGGAGACAGCCTAGCCTTACTCCAACTGTTGTTTTGAACCAGTCCCCACAGAACCATGAGCAGTTCCAGCACTGGTAGCCTTGGCGTACAGCTGCTTGATGGTGTTGGTCAACTTTTGACCCATGTTGGACTTCTTCACTGTGGCCCACAATGCCTCATGCCACACTCTGTCATAAGCCAAATTATACTTACCAGTACAATAATCATAATATCTCCAACGTCATTTGTTCTATCAGTAATCGTTAGATACACGCATCCATCATTGTAAATTTCAATTGCATTTAAGTGTATTAATTCAATAGTAGATAATGCATTTCACACAAAATCAATAAACAGTTTGGAGACTTAGATAAACATATTTGTACAATTCCATTTTTAAAAAAATAATAACTGAAAAACAGTTTCTAATTGACTGAACAAACAACATTTGAAGACTAAAATTATTTGTGTATATAACACAAATTCGCTTTTTCACTCTTAATTGTGTATTACGTGTATCTATGGAGGGATTATTGACTCTCTCTCTGTCTGTCTGTCTGTCTGTCGGTCTCTCTCTCTCTCTCTCTCTCTCTCTCTCTCTCTCTCTCTCTCTCTCTCTCTAGCGTGTGCGCAATTTACTGTTACACATATTTCCTATATGTCCTCATTTTTAAAATAGAAAGGTAACACTGGAATCAATAATGTTTATTTTTCCATTCTCCTCTTGTGAATGCAAACTTTATGTAAACATTTCATTCATGCCAATTTTAAGAAACGAAAGAACGATTTGCGTGCCTTTTCAAATATAATGCGAAGCACAAAAGTGAACAATGAAACAAGGTTAATTAACATTAGATGTGGAACCCGAAGGAAAAGGCCGCGATGTTTTGTTCTATTGGTGTACTGATTTCGTCTTCAACATACCAACTACTTAGAATATTATTAACATACATAATGAACCAATTACCGGTAACCCCAATTGACCTTTTAAGTTTCAGATGGAAGCATGAGTGTTTGTGGCAGACAAATTACAAAATAGTATACTCTAATAAATTACTTCGTGACGAAACCCTATTGTGATAAATAGTTCCTCCTATACTCAGTCAAGGATAAATGCGAGGTTACTGGATGGTACTGTTTAATCTTCAGGCACATCTGCTCGTAATTATCTCCCTTCACCCACTCTGATGTTTTCCAGAGTTAGATACTGAACATTTATTTTTTGTTTGTATTTCTGTTAAAATGCTGAAATGGTTATAATATCTGCGACACGGTTTACCGCACGCCGGCAAATATCTAAAGTTTCCAGCATTGTTATTTTATGGACATATTATTATTTCACCTGTCTGAATACTTGACTAGTCTTGGATGCTTCTTATTATGTCCAGTAGTTCCCCGTGCAGATTTCTGACTCTGTTCAATAGCCTGCAGAATATTCAAATAATTATCACGTTCTTGACCGTTTCCACAAAAACTCTTCGAATAGGCAGTTAACATAGTCATGCACTAATCTGTGACATAGTATCCAAACTGTGATCTACATTGATGGTGATTTGCCACAGCTTATCCATTTAAGTAATCCGATGAAAGAGTATGTTTCGACAAACTCAATGACAATGATGAACAGATTCCCTGATACTGCGGTTTGAGTTCCTAATAAAAGTATTCAGAATTGTCAAATTAATTACACCATGAGGTTAGTGGAGAGTACAAAAAATAAAAATTGCTCAGTTATTCCAAATCTGTTGATTACAAGCCTTTTGAAATATATCACAAAAATAGTCAAATGTTTCAAACATCATCAGCATCATCGGTATATGATCATATGGCCAGAAATAAAACCGTTTATCTCAACGGACATTGCTGTTCTGGTAAAAACGCACGTGCAATTAAATTATTTCGGAATATTGACATGGTTGTGCTTACTCCGCCTCACAGACTCAACAGAGAGTGGAAAAATAGAGGGGGTTAATGCTCATACTTATAATAATTTATTCTGGTGGAAGGGGGATCCATGGACGAATGGGTGAGAATGTATTCCTAAGATCATTATTTGGGATGAGATATGCACAGTATCATTGGACGTGTTAAAATGTTGACTGAATGAGTACAGACATCGGAATACTATTGATATCATGTGCAGTGATTATGGTCAACCACCACCCTTTATCGGCTCATCTCCGCATGAGTGTCTGAAAGAATTTGTCGATTACTATGAGAAGATATTTGACGATCAACGACCACTTGATTCGAATCTAACGGAGATCAAGAAGTTGTTAAGACTGCAGCAAATAAGATTCAATGTGAAATAATGAGTAAGGTTATTCTAGAAACACCAAACGACGCTTTTAGGTATTTGTATTGACCTACATATTTGATGGTCATACGTCAGAAGAATGACCGAGATTCACTTCAGCAACAAAAATTTCTTCTTGTTCAGGGGACATCGATATAATAAGTTTGAAAACTTCTCAGATGCCAAATTGTGATCTACATTGATGGTGATTTGCCACAGCTTATCCATTTAAGTAATTAGATGAAAGCGTATGTTTCGACAAACTTAATGACAATGATGAACAGATTTCCTGATACTGCGGTTTGAGTTCCCAATAAAAGCACTCAGAATTGTCAAATTAATTACACCATGTGGTTAGTGGAGAGTACAAAAAATAAAAATTGCTCAGTTATTCTAAATCTGCTGATTACAACCCTTTTGAAATATATCACAAAAATAGTCAAATGTCTCAAACATCATCAACATCATCGGTATATGAGCATATGGCCAGACATAAAACAGTTTATCTCAACGGACATTGCTGTTCTGGTAAAAACGCACGTGCAATTAAATTATTTCGGAATATTGACATGGTTGTGCTAACTCCGACTCACAGACTCAACAGAGTGGACAGAAAGAGGGGTTAAGGCTCATACTTATCAGAATTTCTTTCGGAGGAAGGGGAGATGCATGGACACCTGAACGAATGGGTGAGAATGTATTCCTAAGATCATCATTTGGGATAAGATATGCACGGTATCCGTGGACGTGTTAAAATGTTGACCGAATGAGTACAGACTCGGAATACTATTGTTATCATGTGTAGTGATCATGGTCAACCGCCACATTTTGTCGGCTCATCTCCGCATGAGTGTCTGAAAGAATTGGTAGATTACTTTGAGAAGATATTTGACGATCAATGGGCACTTGATTCGAATTTGACGGAGTTCAAGAAGTTGATAAGACTGAAGCAAATAAGATTCAATGTGAGATAATGAGTAAGGTAATTCTAGAAAGAAGAAAAAACATCGCTTTTAGGTATTTGTATTGAACTGCTGATTGGATGGTTGTACGTCGGAAGATAGACCGTAATTCACTTCAGCAACAAATATTTCTTTTTGTTCAGGAGACATCGATATAATTACTTTAAAAACTTCTCAGAAGCCCAAGCAATTCCTTGTGGATTTATCACAATAAAGTTACATGATCCTTGGTCGCGATATCGTATAGGTATCTAATAAAAGTTTTGGTTAAGATCCCTGCCGCCTAACCGTGTCACAACAGCAGCAATGTCAGAGACGACCAGCAATGAATGTGTCCCGGGGCAGTAAACAAGGATGCATAAACATTTGACGCGCAATCTAGAAGAGAGAAAGAATTAAACCCCGCCGAAATGTGCTAACTATGTAGAGGCTTCGGTTTAGTGCAACACGATTAGAGGTCTTAGTTTACTGTTATTAACGCGTCTCTGTTCGTTGTTTCGACAGTCATCCACTAATACAGTGGAGTTTATTCAAGCAATGTAATTTACTCCCAGTGCCACTGCACGACGCGGTAGTTAGCCTTTCAATTAAACAATTATTCACACGATTCTGGCTTTGGAAAAAACTTATTTTGTCATTTTTAGTATTGTTGAACAGGCATGAAATAAGCATGGCTATGCACATGAATTGTTTTCTTTGGGAGGCACAAATAACAATGAAGGAGTGGGAAAAACCAAACTCTAAGTAACACACACACACACAGGCACACACAGACAAACACCACTCGCACACGTGCTCTCGTCATACTAAAGCATGATTCCTTAATTTTGGTAGGTAAGAGTTGGACTATTACGATTTGCAAAGACCCTCCCACTAAATTCGCCCACTTCGATTGATCGTTGCTTTGCTAGGCATATTTGTGGCGAAGGTTAGGGGCTGACAAGAAATAATAATATAGCAATATAAAGATGTATACAAATTTTACCCTCGATAGCCGCAGCTTCTGTAACATCTTCTCTCGGTCTGCATATTGTTAGCCCTGTCGTAACCAATGTTGGTTGTTAATCTGGTGTTCATGGACTCATTTAACTGTCGAGAAAAGACACTTCGTACTGCATTTGGCAGAAGTCGTCTGCTGGTCGTAATACCATGTGACTCTTTGATTTTATCGACATCGTCGTCTCTCAAATGGTCACTGCAGACTATCTCGCCTGCCACTGGTCGGATAACTCATCTTACCAACTATTGAATGCAACTTACAACGAAAGTAGTATCCAGGTGCTCGATGCGAGATTGGTGTTTTGAAGAAGAAAAACAACAATTATCTGAAGGGAACGAAAATCATAACAGAGTGATAAAAAATGCCTTCGATTACCCCCATCACCAATTCTGACATAGGACCCTCATTATCATACTGTATAAAAGAGAAGGTACATGTACATGCCAAGTACATGGTTCCAGCTACGACCCTAGATTTCCTTCTGCTATTTCTGTCTTGAAATGTACACGACCATATTACATGGCTTGTGTTACTCCTGATTCATTTTTCGATCAATCATAGCCATCACGGACGTTTCTGCTTTGTACCAATCTAAAGTTACGAGTTTTGAAACGTGCACTTTTCGCGATAATATAAGTTGAATCTTGGGACAAGTGTATGCTCATATTTCGCTTTTATGAAATGTGTGTGCAGTGAATAAGGCAATGTCTAATTATTCTATGGAACAGGATTCCTAAAGTTGAATCGAGTTAATGGTAAGTAAAAACTTACTTTTGCATCTTCCACTGTACTGTAATTAAAGAAGCAATGTATCGTAGATTCGCAAACATTGTAAATGTAGCTCTTTTCAACAGTTGTCACATGAGTACGCACTTTTCACAAGATTTTATATTCGCGAAAAGCGCACGTTTCGAATACCGTAACTTCAGTTTGGTACGTAAACGAAATATGTCTGAATACACTATTAGATCATTAAAACAAACACTTACCGTTTCGGTGCATATTATTGTTCCATCCATCAGTACTATTGAACTGATTGTCTGAAATCCTTTTAAATCCTTCTATTGACCAGTTACATGAATCTTTTTCGAAGTCACAATCGACTGAAGTATAATATATAATATTGAATTAGGACATTCCTTTTATAAGCATCAAATATCACCATTATGAATACTTAGATAAATTACAAACGTCTCAACAAAACACATTCGACATATTGAAATCTTTGGCACAAAAAGCACATTCACAACATCCATAACAGGTATGCCAATGATCTTCGTCATGGCATGTTTTAATATAAAAGTGTGTGTGTGTGTGTGTGTGTGTGTGTGTGTGTGTGTGTGTGTGAGAGAGAGAGAGAGAGAGAGAGAGAGAGAGAGAGAGAGAGAGAGAGAGAGAGAGAACAACACACGCAACTTATAATTTTAAATAGATAAGAGTGTTTGTCGGTACTAAATTACTTTACCTAATATGAGTTTGGAAACGCAATTAATGTATTGACTTCAGGTCTTATCTGTCCAGTCAATCAGTAAATAAAGAAAAGAATCAAGACACATTATACCAGAATATTAAATTTTATTAAAGTAACCATAGTAACGCATATCGTTGTTGTATTGGTTTATTTATCAATTCTACAAGGTTGAAGATGGTAAGGGGTTATAAAATTTACTGTATATTTAATCGAGGCAGCTTCTTTTCACGTTAGAAAGAAATGTTACCATACTTTGTCGGCTGAAACAAATAAACTAGGTATATTTCCTGAAATACAGTATAATACAAGTAACGAACTTAAGTGAACAGATATCAGCTTTAGGTAGACCCATTTGACTCTCTCTCTCTCTCTCTCTCTCTCTCTCTCTCACAACACACACACATACACACACACACACACACATATATATATATATATATATATATATATATATATATATATATATATATATATATATATATATACCTTGATTTGCGTAAGCAGACGTGAATGCTCCAAAAAGAATGAGATGCATCCATAGTCTCATCGTTTTCCTCATCATTTTTCACTTTAGTTCAGCTGTGCAATATACTCTGCATGTTTACAGATCGTATTTTCCGTTATGGTGTGAAACACAATGCCCCACTTGTATATAATACAGTGTGAATACAGGAAAGCTACTCATTTCCGGATATGGAGAACTTGCATCTCTATTACTCTTACAAAACACAGATTTCAAAGATAGACGAATTAAAAATCTAAAGGTTAACATGTGCAACACAACACATTTGATATTTGCATGGCATGTGCTAGAATACCATCGGATATTACTGGTGCAGAATAGCAGCCCATTGGTTGTCTTTATTATTATTATTATTATATATATATATATATATATATATATATATATATATATATATATATATATATATATATATATATATATTCAATATGATGGAAAACAATTGACTATTAAAGCATCTTACAGTAGGATGCGTATTTGATCCTCCCCTCATGAGATTCAAACTCTGGTCTGTGAGTTACAAACCTGCACGTATCATTTCACAACGCCCATACACTCTCTGCTAATAGTATATTTACGGAACAGCAATAAACCTAGACACTGATATAAGCGTGGATTTCTTATATAATACTTAAAAAATAATTTGTTTTCTCCGTAACATCCCACTGGTGACTAAGCGGCCGCGTTTGCTATAATAATAAAAATAATGAGGACTTTGTATAGCGCCTAATCTTACGAAACTCTAAGCGCTTTACACCATCAATAATGATATGAATAAACTACACAACAACAAATGACAAAAACAATGAAATTGGAAAACGTAAAAACATGCTGAAAACTTATAAGATACAAAACATGATTAGGTCGCTAAGTTTGTCCCTGCAGTCGAAACAGGTGAGTCTTAAGAGCACTCTTAAAAGAGACCACTGTTTCTTTGTGTCTAATTTCAATGGGCAATTCGTTCCACGTCGCCGGGCCCTGGTGTGCAAACGAACGTTATCCATATGACTTTGTTTTCACCTTGGGAGCAATGAGTATACGATTATCAGAAGAAAAGCGTAAGGATCTAGCTGGAGTACACGATCTAGCACATGATTCCCCAGTGCAAGACATCACTATAACTATCACACGGCAGACATCGTCTAGATATGACTAAGAAAAGTTTTAAAAGCTACTTTTAAAATCTAACACACACACACACACACACATACACACACACACACACACACACGCTTACGTCTGCGTGAGTTGTAGTCTCTGCCCGACCCATACAAATATTTAGAAGCCCGTAGCTTCTCTTCGTTTGATAGCTCTTATCTGGTCTTCTCAGGTGCTTCTCTGCAAAAGATATGAGCAAAAACAAATTAAACTAAACCCAGATTAAGTAGCCTTGAAATCCATTTTGATCAAATAGTGCAAGCGCTTATATTACAAATATCTTCTTAAGCACATAAAACATGTCGAGAAATTACATGTGTGTGCGTTTGTCTGAGTGTATGTGTGCGAATATTTAAGAATATTATGATGCGCTAATTGCAGATTCGCATAGAGATGGATATTGGTTAGTAAGTTGAATATGTCGCTTCCTTCAAGCTGCTGTATATAATATAACCCTATAAGCTGCATTGCCCTACATTGAATACATACATCTTCTTTATATAATATAAGGCTCTCCTCTCTATAACATACACAGAGTGTAACATATATACAATCATATCGAGTTAGGATTTCCATTGCAAACGACATTTGTAACGTTTGTTTCATTTCCATGTTTTAGACGGAAATATTATGATGTCACATGTCTCTTTGACCGCCCGCTTGGCGGCATATCTTTAATATTATCCACTCATAACCATCGTGTTAAAGGTCACCAAACAGGGTACGTCCGTTGCGTGTTTACATGTTAGCCTCTATAACTTAGAATGACCCAATCCCACCCAATTTTACTGGCACGGATCGTCTCTGGACGTGAGTCTAATGTCAGACATACAAGAACTGCAGGGTTGTGTGATGGCACTAACACTGTTCAGTCTATTGTTCTCCGATATGCTGACAAATGCGTTCAGAGACGGAGAGGTTGAAATCGGCATCAGGTACCGTAGAGAGAGACAGAAAACTATTCAACCCCAGGAGGCTTCAAGCAAACTCCGAGGTCATGATAGACACAATCATGAATTTCTAATTTGCTGATGATTGTGCCCTCAAACGCTGGTTCTGAAGCCGAACTGCAATGCAGCGTTGATAAGTTCGCCAGCTCATGCAGGAGGTTTGGTCTCACCATCACTACCAAGAAGGCAGAAGTCTTTTATTACCCGGCCCCTGGAAAGCCCTCTGTTGAGCCCAACATCACCGTCAGCGGCCAATAATTCAACAAAGTGAACCGCTTCACCTGCCTTGACAGCGAACTGTCACAGGACGTCATTCTTGACGACGAGGTGAACCTTCAAATTGCCAGAGCCAGCGCAACTTCTTTTGGCAGACTGTATATCAGCGTCTGGAATAGAAGAGACATCAGCATCCAGAGCAAACTAAAGGTCTACAAGGCAGTTGTACTCATCACACTACTTCAAGCATTATCAACGTGGACAGTGTACCAACTCCATACCAGGACGATGAACCACATTCACACCACACGTCCCAGGAGAATCCTCAACATCAAGTGGCATGAAAAGGTTCCGGACACTGAGGTACTCGCCTAAGCAGGTGTCCCCAGCATCCACACCATCCTGATGCAGGATCAGGATCGGCACAGGTCTGGAGACAAATGAGAATTGTTGATATTGTGACCCACTCTGTGTTTTTCTAGCTCTCCATCCCAGGTTACATCATCACAGCCTACTCTTACATTGGAACGTCAGCAATAACGGAGTTAATAACGTGACCTTCACATCATCTGGTTGGAGCATAGCAACTGATGACGGTAAGTGCTTTCTTCAAGACAGGAGGGAGGGGGTCCCGAGTGGTAGAATGGTCTAAAGCGCTCTCAGTCACGTCACTATCATTTAACCTCTATCTGCGTGGGTTCGAGTCTCAGATATGGCTAATGTTGTTTTGTGAGAAAGCTTGCCACTAACTTCTCGTGAGTCAGCGAGGTTTTTTTCCGGGCTTTTTCCGGGGTTCTTTGTCTATAATTAATACTGGCCGGCATGTATAGCCGATTGTGTGCTGAAAAATTGGGTTAAACCATATAACTACTACAACTACAACCAGACAAAATGGAAAGTTTCATGGTCACGAGTCTCACTTTTACTCATTTGGTAGGTCCAGCCAATTTGTATATGAGAGTTCTCTTCACTGCAATGCCAACGCCAGCCTCAATGAGATCTTTACTTCCTCGGCCGCTCCAAAAGAAAGTGTATCCGGTGCCCCTTTCACAAAGTGTGCCTTCAAAGTGTATTTGAATTCAGATGAGATACAAGTTGGGTTACTACAACTTTCTCTAAAATTTTGTATATGAACGGAATATTATAATATGGGCGGTAGTTCTTTAAATCGTTACGGTCGAGTGTTGGTTTCTTCAGGAAAGATTTTACAATGGCAGTATTGAAAAATGATGGGAATTCCCCCGATGAGAGAGATATTCATATCATCAGTTAGTGAAGGCAGTCTTGGATCATTTTCACCTGACTTTGTTGTCGGAATGTGATCAAGTTTACATGATTTTTGGTTCAATCTTCATCACGATAGTACGTACTATATTTTTAGAAAAAGGTTAAAATACTGCTAATGATTGCTGTCGCTGAAATTCCGGATCACAGCATTATTATAACGACGAGTCAATTGAAATTGTGTTATCAAGATTATTAGATAATATTTCATTGAATAAATCAAACTAGTTATCACATCAATTTGTCTATCCACTGTATTTCTTTATCATGTTCGGTCTTGATAAATATGTCCATTTTCATCATCCTTTTATCAATTGCAATATATACTTATACGTGTATACAAACAGGCGCACATACTTACATACATACATACATACATACATACATACATACATACATACATACATACATACATACATACATACATACATGCATGCATGCATGCATGCATGCATGCATGCAAGCACGCACGCACGCACGCATGCATACATGCATACATACATACACACACATATATACAAACATACACACACATGTACATACACAGACATTCATACATCCATACATACATACATACACACACATATACATACATGCACGCACGCATACATGCATGCAAACATACATACATACACACACGTACGTACGTACATACGTACATACATACATGCATGCGTACGTGCGTGCGTACATACATACATACATACATACATACATCCACATACACACACACATACATACATACATACACACACACATACAAACATACATACATACATACATACATACATACATACATACATACATACATACATACATACATACATGCATAACTACATACATACATACATACATACATACATACATACATACATACATACATACATACATACATACATACTTACATACATACATACATACATACATACATACATACATACATACATGCATGCATGCATACATACATACATACATACATACATACATACATACATACATACATACATACAAGCACGCACGCACACACACACACACCACGCACGCACACACACACACACACGCGCGAGCACACACACACACACACACACACACACACACACACACACACATACATACATACATACATACATACATACATACATACATACATACAAACATACATACAAGTTCAATTATGACAATAAAGAATAAAGAGATACACAGGAAAGAACTTACATTGCAAATTGTCACGGAACTAAATATTCCTGCCAACTGTATTTCTCATTAGAAATGAACGTTTTATAAATGAAATTATAGTTTTTAATTAACGCCTATATATCAGGCATGGTGATAAGATCTTATCGATATGTGGAGAAATTATTATATAAACTAAATGCAGGTTGAATGGCAGAAATGTAAGTTCCATTTCAGCAGGAATTGAAATTAATCAGTGGCAGCACCAATCGCCTATCCAGCCATTTGCATAGTACTCATTTATTCCAAGCAGGAATCAAAACAGAACCTTGTGTTACCAATAATGACGCTTATCCAATACCAAGCAGGACAGATGATATTGAATATCAAACATCAGATGTGTGTAATGGCAGCTGACACCGATCAAACAGCATATTGCAAAGCACTGATGAATTCCAAGTGAATATTAAACCAGTGTTGCATTTCTTGCCTGCCTGCAGCCGCGAGCCAATGATTTCATATGGTAATATTTCGTCCCCAACAGTAATCTAATTCGCGTCACGTAGAGGGTACTCATGACCAATGAAACAACCCCGACTGTACTAATTTGTTCCAAGAGGTAAATGTACCTGGGCCGCACGAAATTTTGTAGGTTGTTGTTGTTGTTGTAAGGTTTAACGCCATTTTTCAGCACACGATAAGCTTATACATGGCGACCAGTATTATTGGTGGAGGAAGAACCTGGGAAAACCCCGGAAAGAACCACCGACCCACGAAAAGCTACTGGCAAACTTTCTCACATAACTACATTACCCGAATCTTAGACTCGAACCCACGCAGACAGATGTGAGATGGCAGTGATCCGTAACGGAGAGCGTTTTAGACCACTCGGCCACTCGGGACCCCAATTCTGTACATTGTTATGTAACATTAATGATATTTGTTTTAAGAGCTGATGAATAAGACCTATTATCTATGTAAATATTAACAATCAGCAAACAAAAATGATGTGTATGGGAAAACGAGGAAATGATATAGGAAAACAAGTATTGTGCTTATTGAGATAAGACATTCCTTTCCCTTGCTTGCAGGGAAACCAGGCATGACTATACTCCTTCTAGACTGCAACAGTGGTCGGAAGTCACACCTTGCTATCATCAGATAATAATGTGCTCAACAACTGTCATAAACTGATAAAGGGTGTGTCCGTTTTGACTGCGTTTAAATCTGATGCAAACTATTTGTTTGATATATCATAATATTCAATAACTCGTTTAAACCGGTTTGAAGCTGCTTATGTATAACTGGTGTTGTTCAATCTCTGACAGGTTCCATAGAAAAAGGGCTACACCAATATTTTTCTTCCACCTTATATGTTTTGTGTAAGTTGAATACATTTGCATTTATTTCATTTGAATGGCTTTATAACTTTATAAGTGACGCTGCCACTTCAATACATAAAACTAAATCCTTTTGTTCACATAATCATGCAGCACATACATCAATGTTGTGAAGTTGTTCAAGGCTTAATTTACTTTGCATCATTGATTGTATTATTTAAGGTAACCTTCACCCAGTAAGGAAATATATCTAAAAAATTGATTTGCCCCAAGTTTTAGAGAGTCATGTTCATACAATGCTATCAAATTTTTGCAAATATATGAATTTATATATATTTGCAAATGATGTATATGGGAAAACGAGGAAATAATAAAGGAGGTCAAGTATGGTGCTTATTGAGATAAGACATTCCTTTTCCGATAGCATGCTGGCAGGGAAACCAGGCATGATTATACTCATTCTAGACTGCAACAGTGGTCGGAAGTCACATCTTGCTACCATCAGATAATAATGTGCTCAACAAATGTCATAAACTGATATACAAGGGTGTGTTCGTTTTGACTGAGTTTCAATCTGATACAATCTGATACAATCTATTTTTTTTTTGATGTAATCAAAGTCTCGTTTAAACGGTTTGAAGCTGCTCATGTATACCTGGTGTTGTTCAATCTCTGACAGTGTCCATAAAAATTGGGCTACACCAATATCCTTCTTCCTCCTTATTTTTTTTTTTTTGTACGTTGAATACATTTACATTTATTTCATGTAAACGGCTTTATAACTTTATAAGTGACACTGCCTCCTCGATACATATAACTAAACCCTTTGTTCACAAAATCATGCAGCAAAGACATTTCAATGTTTAATTTACTGTGCATCATTGATTGTATTATTTAAGGTAACTTTCACCCAGTAAGGAAATATATCCAGATAGTTGAGTTGTCCTAAGCTTTAGAGCAGGGGTCACCAACACGGTGCCCGCGGGCACCAGGTCGCCCCCAAAGACCAGATGAGTCGCCCGCAGGCCTGTTCTAAAAATAGCACAACTCAGCTGTGTATAAAATTGTATTTTCTGTTGCTATTCTTTTTTTAATCACACTTGCATTTATATAGATTTAAAAAACGATAATATCTTAAAAATATGTTTCTTATACATGAAGTTTAGATAAGTTTAGGTGAAATCTGACGTACTCTTGTTCGAAGGTCAGTATTGTGCGTGTGACAATCATTGCTCGTGGAGAGTAAGCTAGTGGGTGCAGCGAAGGTTGGCGCTGAACGCAGTTTCTTACCCCAAAAACATGGCAGAAAAAAGAAACAAAACCTATCACTTTCACAACGAATGGGAGTCGGAGTTCTTTTTTACGACTGTGAAAGAAACCTGCGTGTGTCTTATATGCGGAGCGACTGTGGCAACGGCAAAGCGGCACAATGTGGAGAGACACTTTACTACGAATCACAAAAACTACAATGCTAACTACCCACCGGGAAGCGCACTACGGGCAGAGAAAGCCCTAGAGCTAAAGACAGCTTTAGATAAGCGACAGGCTTTTTTCACAAGGCCGGCGAAAAAGTCACAAAAAGCATCCGAAGCCTCTTTTAGAGCTACTCATTTCCTGATCAAGAAGAAGAAGCCATTTTCAGACGGAGAAGTTGTTAAAGAAGCAATGATGATAATAGCTAACACTGTACTTAAAAACGAGAAATATGGAACCGATGTTATCGCCACTCTCTCCGACGTCCAACTGGGGGCATCTACGATGGCTAGACGAGTGTCAGCTTTGTCCTGTAACTTGGTCGATCAGCTGGACCAGGATCTGGCTAGGTGCAGGTCGTTTAGCATCCAGTGCGACGAGTCAGTGGACAGCAGTAGTACAGCGCAGATGATGGTTTTAATCCGGATGGTGTTTGAAGATTTTTCCACAAGAGAAGAACTCTTGACACTACTGCCCATAAAGACAACTACGAGGGGAGTTGACATTTATAACACAGTAAAGGAGTTGTTCGTGCATTAAAAGGTACCATTGGAAAAGCTGGTAGCGGTGACCACAGATGGGGCTCCTGCTATGATAGGCCGACATGCAGGTTTTATCGCTCACTGTAAAGGTGACCCAGACTTCCCAAAATTTCTGCATTACCACTGCATCATTCACCAGCAGGCATTGTGTGCCAAAGTGATCGGTTTTGGGCACGTGATGACTCCCGTTGTAAAAATCATAAACAATATCCGCTCCAAAGCAAAACAGCACAGGATTTTCAAAGTGCTATTGGAGGAGATGGCAGCTGAATATGGTGACCTGCTATTACACACAGAAATCAGATGGCTCAGCAGAGGACGATTTTTACTTCGTTTTTTGTCACGTTTGGGTGAAATCAACGAGTCATGCTGTCCAAAGGCGAAGACGTCTCACTTCTAGAGGACACAGAGTAGACACTTGACCTTGCATTTTTGACGGACATTACTGGGAAACTAAACCACTTGAACTGCGAGCTGCAATGTAAAGGCAAGACTGTTGTTAATATGATAAGTGCTTTAAATGCATTTAAAGCCAAAATTAACATTTTCTCTGTGGATATACAGAGAAGTAAGGTGCTGCACTTTCCCTCTGTGCAGTCAGTGCTGAAAGACAATGTTTCTGCATCTGATACATTTGACAAAGTTGCAGACAAGTACTGTGAAGTCATAAACAGACGTGGGCAAGAGTTTGAGAATAGGTTTTGTGACCTTGATCAGCTTGAGCCATGTGTATCATTCATTTCCAATCCTTTCATGAATGTGGACACAACAAGCTTTGCTGAGCAACTAAGTACAACGTTCAACGTGGATGCTGGACAGGTGGAGATTGAAATCATAACATTGCAAAATGACCTCCACCTCAAAGCCTACCAGGCTACACCAAACTTTTGGTGCCATTTTGACACAGAGAAGTACAGTGGTGTGTGTACAGCAGCTATGAAGGTTGCCAGCCTTTTTGGTTCTACCTATCTGTGTGAATCGGCATATTCTGACATGAACTTTATCAAGAAGAAACACAGAACACGCCTTACTGATGCACATCTGAAAGAGTCACTCACAGTTCTAGTGTCAAGTTACACACCAGATTACAATACAACGGTAAACAGCATGCAATGCCAGTCTTCCCACTAACAAATAAAATGATACCAGATGTCAGTGGCAGCATGTCAGTGCCATGGCAAAGTTTAATTAAAATATTGAAGAATTGTTCAATTTAATATGTGTGTTCATGACATGTAACAATTATTATTTTGTTAAAAATACAGCATATTTGGTCATTAGCTCAAAATGTGACAAGATTTATTTAAAAATATTTAAGTTTTTTCACTACATTACAGACATTACAATGTACATAATTTATAACTTGTTGAAACATGGTGCAACATAGTTCATGATTTGTTTAAAAGGTTTGTCAGTGGCTAGTGAAAATGGGACATTTTTCCTAAGAAATGTAATGTAAGTGGTCATCCGAAAATTTAAGAATTACTGAGATAAATAGAAATAAAGTGCTGAATATTGATATCTGTTTCCCACCTTGCCATTGTTGGTAGTTATTGTGAGAAATCATTAACGTGATCAGAGTCTTCACATTATTAATGATGTATAAGGCAAACTAAGCAAATATGTTATTTCAGAAGAGTGTATCAAACTGGTAGCCCTTCGTATGACTCAGTACCCATGAAGAAGCTCTCAGTATCAAAAAGGTTGGTGACCCCTGCTTTAGAGAGTCATGTTTATACAATGCTATCGAATTTTGTAAACATATGAATGTTTAATGACAGATGTTCGCAAACTACTGCCCACGGAAAACTTGTCGCCCGTCAGCTCTAAGAAGGTGGCTATAATGTATTTTCATTATTTCAAAAATTGTATTGACGTTCAAATAATTTTTTAAAAAACCTAGACGAAAGTTGCAATAATATGCGATCTACAGAATTCTAGAGTCTGGAATGTTATTTCTATGTCTAAGAAGTCATTTTGGTCGAGTACTTAGAGCTCCGTCGGCGTTCGATAATTCACTATGCACGTGGTTGTTGTGCTCGGATATAATAATCGAATGCACCCGCTGAGTTAGCGAACGAAATGTTTGGAAATTCCCTTTTCCCAGCCTTGTCGACCAATCAAAGGCGCAAGATGCTATGATGCATTTGTTACAACAGTTTAGTAGTCTGCAGTTTTGTGTTGAAGTTAGATTTTTCAAAAATAAAAATTTAATGTTAAAGCCGATAACCATAAACGTGGCTAACGTAGAATCAAACAATGCTAATAAACGAAAATGTGAGGACGTTGCTTGTCGTGAATTCAACGCAGATTGGACGGAGAAATTTACGTTTGTGCCTAGTCGTAGTGGTAAACCGGTTTGCCTAATCTGCGGATTTTGTGTTTCTGTTAATTAGACTACAATCTGGGACGACACTACACAACCACAGATTCAGACATAAATTCTCAATATCCTATCGGTTCAGAGTTAAGAAAAGATTAGCAGCCGAGAGGGTGAACAGACTAAATCGAAACGTCATCCATTTTTATTACCAAGTCGACTAATGGTGACTAACATAGAAGTTAGTTCAATGACTACACCTAGATTGACCCAAACAAATGTTTTGGTCGACCCTCTCTGCTGGTCTCTCCATGTGTTAAATTGTCAATCTGAGGATAAAAAGATCTTGTATATAAATCAAACAAAATGAACAATTCAGACAAACGATCAATCTGAGACTTTTTTGAACTTTGAGTAATATTCTTCCTCGGTTGGAAGTTTTTCTTTTCTAGGTATCAAAACCCCTTCTTCGATCCTACGACGGTAATACGCCATCAAAGTTGTGTATTTATGTCCACCACATTCATTACAAATCTGATATTGTCCTCGAACGCCAACATTGCATCCAACACAATGTCGAGGACCAGCATGTGGATTTTTTTATAGGATATATTTATGTTTCTTGCAAAATTCTCCACGACATATTTTAGCACATTTATCTGTGCTTCCTTGACGCAGCCATGTACAATTTTTCATATATCAAATAGTATCTATTTAATTTAGTTAGAGGATATCTTTATTTTGTCAATCTGACGCGGGCGCACCCTCTCTGCTGCTACAAATTAGCCTAATATTTTATCGATACATGTAATTAAATCATTATATCGGAGAAGCATATATTACTAGATTAGCTCGTGAACGTCAGGAAGCAAACAAAAAATATATTCCTTTGAGAGATTCGCTTAGAAAGAAAACTTCAAGAACGACAAGATTCTCAGGTTGACTACGCAAAGGAAAGAGAATGAAGGTACAAACCTGTTACTGCCACAACTGAGAATGTTATATGGGGAGATGTTACCGATCCAGAAAAAAAGAAACCTCTTACCGAGACAATACAAGAAACCACTAGAGCAACGCAACAGATTTTACAAGATCTTCCAATCAGAATAGTTGCTGCACACCCTCCTCCTCAAGAAATACTTGAAGGTATTGGTGAAGTGCAGAAAAAAATAAATCTGTAGAAAAGGGAAATATTAAAATAATATGAAAATTTAGAGAAGATTTTGTTAAAAGAATCAAGGAGATTTACCCGATTTGATGTTGGAAGCTCTCGCACAAAAGAAAATGTTTTAATGCCTGGTATTAATATAAATGATGATAATCTTCTCAAATGGATGTATCGTAAACACTACGATAAAGAACAAGTTAGGGTAAATGATAAAAGATATAAATATATTGTTGAACAAGTAAAAGATGAACTTGATACATTACGGCATCTTCCCCATTATCAACTTCCTTCATCTCCGGAACAAATAGAACAACAAAGGGTGACATTGGAAGCTGGAAAATTTAGAAGTGATCAAATAAAAGAAAAGATGAAACAGAAAAAGGAAGAGATGGAACAAAAAAGGGAAAAACAAAAACAAAAAGAAACTAAACGGCGGGAGAAATCACGTTTTTCACTCGGTACTGAAAAAGATCGTGGTGATGACTCTTTTGGCGCTACTACAGGAAGTGGGTTTAATACTCAAGAAAATGATCCTATCACCTGCCTTAACAGTGTCGTCGCTGACGTTGATAAACTAGAAATTCTCATAAGAGGAAAACGCGCTGGCAATACTTCTCATAAAATTATCAACGAAATATCTGATAATTGTCGACGATTATTTACTGGTGGTATCATGGACATCAATGCGTATCGGGAATTTATCGATGAAATTACAGATGAATTAATCCCTTGACACATAATTTAGATCATGGTGAATGATTAAATAAAATGATCGTACACAATACGTATCGTAGACCAAGAATGATCAGAGTAGTAAATTCACGATTACCAATTTATGAAATAACCTACGGAGATGGACTTGGTGATGTTGTTCGGTTTGTATTTACCAGGATAGCCCCAAAAGCAATACCGATGGCAAAACAATTATCAATGAAAGCTATCGATGTTATTCGACAAAGCTCCTAGCGCAATCGGTGATCTTGCCGGTAAAGCGTTTTCGGTGGTCAAGGACAGAATTTTGCGGTTATTACGACGGAAAAAAAACAACTGAAATTACCATCTACTGAAGTTATGCCTGCAAATGAAAGTAAAATAATAAATCAGGCCGCAACACAAAGATTAATGTATCTGGCTGATGCATCGTTAAAAGAAAAAGTAGATAACATAACCGCTAGTCTGATAGCAGGAAGTGGTCTTCTTAGATCATTTTAATTTAAATCATAGTAATTACAATGAAATGTTTAAGCGTGAAATTGATACAGCGTGAACCAGTTCGTAAATTTGATTCCCTGCGCGATTATCAATATTATTCTTACGATGCAGTACAACCAAATTAACGTGGAAGAATAGAATTACAAGGACAATATACAAGTCGATATTTCTTACACGCTGAGGCATTTATCGAAGTCGAAGGTCCACTTATAAAAGTAGACGATACAAATTATGAAGCTGCTACTAAAATTGCTTTTGTCAATAATGGTATTGTGACATTATTCAGTAGTGCCACGTACATCATCGATGGAAAACATCGAATCATGTCTGCAACATGATGATGTTGCTACGACGATACTTGGTCTAGCAAGATATTCTGATGACTATTGAAGATCAGCTGGTCCATCGATGATGTTTGCAAAGGATATAACCGATCATGCTGATCACACAGATTTAACTACTGGTAATGTGAGAGCCGCAGGTGGAGCCACAGACATAAATGCAGTATTATCAAGAAATAACAATTTCAACCTTGGATTTGCAGCACGTAACTCAATGTTGAACGCTAATGGAGACTTTTTATGTGCAATTCCATTATTTCATATTTTTGGATTTTGCAGAGATGTTAGAAAGGTTATATTTGGTGTTATACACACTGTAGTACTTGTCAAAAAAGACTCAGACAATGATGCAGTCTGACGAGCCGATGAGATTATTGATGAAGCTAACATAACGATAGCAAAATTATCATTGTGGATGCCGGTAATAGTTCCATCTATCACAGAAGAAAATAAATTACTTTCTTTCATGAATCAAGGTGGTAAATCTCTGCTATCGTAGAAACAAATGACTACAGATGGTACTCAAGGTAATGGTACTGGTCAATTTACATGGCATATATCAGCACAACAGGGGGTTTCAACACCACGAGATATTTTTATCACACTTCGGCCAAATGCACGAGTAAGTAATCCGAAAAAAGTACGATGATATTTGACACACTTGATGTTGCCTAGGTTAGTTTAAGAATAAATGGACATCAAGAACCTGTCGAAGATATTAAGTTAAATTTTGAACATAATACAGTTGCACGTGCATATCATCGTTTAATGTCATTTATGGAGCGTGATCTAAATGTAGATACAGGTTTGAAAATATCATAAAAAGATTTGACAACATTAAATCCGATCCATTACTTTTCACTGGAACATTTAGATTTATACAGACAGTCTGTTGTTGATATATATTTTCGAGCTAATGTAGGTACCGCCGCTGGAATGGCATTAGAGAAAGCAACAGTAGAATGGTAGATAAAAAGGGGCGCGGTCTCAGACTTCCGGGAACTTATCTTGGAAAAGGACTGAGACTTCCAGGAATATAATACTGATGTCAAAGTTTGATCTGATAAATGCTGCTAAAAGATTAAAAATAAAACATTTTAGATGAGAGTTTATGCGCGATCAATTACCGAAACAAGCACATCAAATTGAAACCGGTATCATCAATCTCGATTCGAATGCCGGTCCAGGAACTTACTGGGATGCATATTTGAGTTTTTAAATTATATTAATCAATTACCTGCCAGGACTTGGTATTCAACGTTACCGACGCAGACAATGAGAGACCCACCGATATGTGGTCGTGAATCTATCGCTGTACTTGATGCGATATCAAAATCAACTAAACCACCTCATAAAGTTGTACACGAATACACATGCAATCGTTGGACAGGTATTTAAAATTGTACACATATATAATGGCTGATATTTACGGAAGACCATTGATCAGAAAAATCGACAAAGGAATCGATCAAGATTTTGACGCATCAAAATTTGCAGCACGAGATGACCTTGCTGATATTATGAACCTAGATGGGGTTGACCGAGATGAAGTTGTTATATTTCAGGACAAACACGGTGTTTTGAAACAAGTACTATTAAGTGGAATGATATAGTTCGTATGGTTCTTGGCGCTGCTCTGGATAATATTCCGGTATTTACCGACAGCGGAAAAATACGAGATTCAAGTATATCGATAGAATATATCTGGAGTGAAATTATAAAAAAAATGTTCTAAAACTATTATCAACGTCAGGTGGTGTATTAACTGAAGAACTTCCCATGAACGGAAATAAAATAACTGTCTTGAAAGATCCAACATCAGATGAACATGCGGCAACAAAAAGATACGTTGACACTGTTGATGATGAATTATCTACGTTAGAAACCGAACATGATGCAGTTAGTGGTAAACTATCCACTTTAAAAACCGAATACGAACTTCACATAAACGATCACAATACCGTAGACAGAAAATTATCTACGTTGAGAGCCAAGAATAACGTTCACGTAGGTACGTTTACAAGTCTTCGTAGAAATTTCAGAAAGATCGATGAAATTGCAGATGGATTCTTCGGAAAACAATTAATCGTTGATACGAAACTTTCTGATATTAAAACATCAATCGATACGATTAAGAAAACGCAGGAAGATATTGTAAGTGATGCTCGTGATATTATTAATAAAATTGATCTCCTTGAAAAATATCAGGGTAAACTTCTCCACAGGCGGATTAACAACGTCGTATACACAATATCATCAGGATCAACAGCATGGTCTCAACAAAATAATACTATCAAACATACCGCGAAAGTTACTGGCGTGTACAGATTTTCTGTGTTTAGTAGTGCAAAATTCGGGATATTTACCACCTTTCCATGGCGTGACTCAACAGACAAATTTTCTGGAACCGTATCTGTTATATTAAACCGTGGAGACGAGGACACATTTATCCTGGTTGCATCCGACAAAAAATTAACCGCAGCAAAGATCTAGTGGTGTCTAGAATTTGTTGCCGAAACACCTCAATTGATTACAGCGTAATTAATATGGACTACAGACACAACCAAGTGCGTGACTGGCAAAATACATTAAAAGCAGAGTTAAAAAAAATTATCACAAACATGTAATTGTCTCAACGGTTGTTGCTGGAGCCGGTCTTTAATTATCCGCGGTAACAATGACATCACCTGCGGTCATAACGATCTATGTTTCAGCGTCGACTGCGATCGCTGAAGTTTTTAATATAATCGCAAACAAAATATCACCGTGTACGAATAAAAAATTGTCCGATTATGCAGAGAAGTTACACGCGTCAACTGCAGCGTATTCTAAACTATCTCAGTTAATATCTGAAAGCGTCAACGTTGCTTCAATATCGGATTCTGAGTTCGCATTAATGACAAAAAATATTCTCCGAAGCAATGACTGTGATAGAATCTACACCCATTAAAGATACAGATAAATGTCAGCACAAGAACTATTGCAACAGATTGCCACAAACACAATACCGGTGAAACCAACTATAAAATCAGTGAGCACAACCAATACTGAATTAAGTATTAATTTTCCAATTGCAATTTCAGCAAATGTAAACCAGATGGAACCCCAGATTTTGTTGCTGCCTATATCCCCACAGGCAGTTATCAGATTAAACAAATCGACGATGAATTCCAGCGCAGAATAAAATCAACAACAAAAAAAGAATCAAAATAACTATTACTGTTCAGGAATCAACATTATCATCTGTGATTGAAGTAAAATCTCCCGATTACGTCGTAGATATTTATCGATCATCGATAAAAACTGTTCTACGATGGCCTGAAACTCCACCACATCATGATAATGTTCTCAGATTTAACAATGATCCAGATGCTGAAAGCAGACATATTTCACCAGAGATTGTAAATATAACCTCAACGATTGCAGTCAATCTTGTATGTGATGTAATCGATGGTAGTTATCAAACAGATCTTGGGATATCAAATCAAGCTCAACAAGGATACGTCCTTTACACATTCACTCCAATGGTTCCCCCTGGATCCTTGATCGTGCAAGAACCAACGAATCACCCTACAAATATTACAATTTGATAGATTTTGCTATTATATTTCGACTAAATGGGTATAAAAAGGATAAAATTACATCAAAATTTATAAATCTTAATAAGAAAAGATATTATAACAGAATAAAATAATATTATAACAGAATAAAACAACAGAACTGTAGAGGAATTAATCCAAGCCGCCATCGGTAACAGCGTTTTCATTTATAATCATTTTTGTTGTCTCACGCGTGTATTGATAATTTTTTCGTTTCATATTCGTGAGACAATTTTGATTTAATATTTTCTACTGCGATAGAAAGTGGAAGGAAGTTATCTACATATGTATATTTTACCAATGATAAGGACAGGAACATTATAGACTGTATGTCCTTTATCAGCCTATACTCCGTTGAAAGTGTATAACCACCTTCAAGATTTCGTTGTTGGATCGACTCGAAATCACAAATTATTTTTTCTGGATCGAGTTGTATATTTAAATTTTCATTTTCTTATTTTTTTACTTCAGATACTATAGCATTAATATTTTCATTGTTCATATATATAAAATATATATTTAAATTTAAAAAAAAAATGTTTTGACCTTTAACCGCTAGGTTACCACCGTATCCTATGGGAATATTATTTCTTCGTCAGTCACTGTATTTACAGATTTTATCATCCATGTTCCTATCGTTTTACATCTACCAGTAGTAACCGTATATAGAATTCTGACTGCGTGATAGCTCTCAGATTAGATAAAGTGTTGTGGAGTTTAACTCCATCAATATGGTCAATGACAAAACCGTCTTCGATCACCTCACGGAATAACTCGAACACGAATCTGTGACAGCAATATGTTCTTTTTTTATTTATTTCATTGAAACTGAACATGAGATAACCAATATTAATAGCAAAACCGACTGGTTTATTTCGTATACAGTGACTGATAACATCATCACAATTTGCTTCGTAGTTTGTTATAATAGGATGTCTCATGAATTCCTTTTCCTCCATTATATATAAATATATTTTGCTTAAATCATTATTTGCCTTGATCTTTACTTTGAAATCTATTCAGATAATCTTCCGAGGATTTTATAATCCTGTCGCTATCATTATTTTTTTAAATCATAATATCGTTACAGTTCTCTGTATCTTTTACCACCACATTGCACATACAAGCGTGTTTTTACTCGTACTCCAACATCACATTGTAAACACGGTTTTGGTTCTAGACTTCCATCTCGAACACGTTGTAATAGGAGTAACAGAGCCGTCATCAACCACTTGCAGAGATTTCTTGTTTTCATCATTATATATATGTAATAATTTTAATTTAAATACTTGTTTTAATTATAATGATGGGAGAATTCGAGAGATTATCGAAGATCGAGCTTTCTAAAATAAATATTTAATCTTGACAGAATATTATCTGTCTCGATGCCAGATCTGGTTGATCTGACAGATAAAATCTTGATCAATAAAATACATGACGCCAAGAATTTCAGAAACATGAAGCATCTCATGTGTGGTTGACGTTTAAGATTATAAGTGACAATAAAATATAGATGCTACGATGAACGACAAACAAGCGGCGATGATCATTAACTACCTTGACGATAGACAATATATTTTAAAAATCATACTTATCGTACTATCAGATACAGACAATTGGATTATTCGTGCCAAACGTGATCCTGTCCTTCATAACGAAAAACTGCAATACTGAGTAAAGGTTCCGAACCAGGGATGTTGACTGGTATTGATAAACTATATTAGGAAAGATCTTATCCTGTAACAGCGGTTATTTATGGGATATATCCGCTTGAGAAACCCAATATTGATAATCTGAAGCCGATGAAATTCTCGCAGATAAATTATGTGGCCGAACAAATAACAGAACATTTCACTGTTTCGATTCGTGGGAAGGAGTTAATGGATAACCGACGTAATATAATAAAGCCGTGGGCAGAAATAGTCAAATATATCGGAGCATCTATCAAAGATGTTGCTGAACTAGGAAAGAAATTAAAATTTCCTATCACAGTAAAAACGATAACAAGGTTATATTAAGGTGTGTTGAATATGTTCACGGTGGACTGTGGAACCGTAAATACTCGCGTATAGATGTTATCTCCGTTGATAAGGTTTCATGTTATCCGGGAAGTTTTCTGGGATATGGAGAGTGTTCTGTGTATTTTAAAAGATTCGGTCACCCGACACACGAAATGACGAGAGTATCAATAAATGGACCAATACCTGATTTTGATATTATTGGATTCTCTTGTATATAATCATTCGAATTTACAGAAAATCTTCATCCGATTTGTTATGTTTGGTTCGGTAGACATTTTTCAGAAAAGAAGTGGGCTCCAATAGTACTGTTACGATGTATGTTTGATTCTTTAATGCTGAAGTTGATTGTCAAAGCGATTATATCATACCGAATGCAGACCGAAGTTTGGTTACCACAACAAATGGAATATTCTGATGAAGAAAATCCTGATAAAACCGACTTTGAAAATAAAATTGCAAAAGATCTTGACAGGAAAATAAAAGGTAAATTTACCCAAGGAGGATCATACGATCATAAACGACATTGTACTAGACTGATCATGGACGATGCTGAATTAAATATTATACATTTAGAAGTCGGGATACAGCTTTCTTATCAAATGAAACTAAGTTAGGTTCAATTGTGAGTTATATTGATGGAGAATCACCGTAGTATACCCATTTAAGATCTTCGATGCTCGCGTACATTTCGATTAATCTGTTATCGATGATAAATAAAATTCCAGAGCTTGCTGTCAGAGTAGCTACAGATTCGTTTTATATCAGTAAAAATTATTCAAGATTCCTAGACCAGCTAAATCTCATCAATCATACACCATGGGGTGAATGGAGAATAAAAAAGGAAAATATATTCAGTTATACTGAATCAGCAGATGTTCCAATCAAATATATTGACCGTATAAATAATCAGATATTAAAACCATCGTCTGCACCATCAATATATGACCCCGTAGCTAGACACAAAACGATTTATCTCAATGGACCTGTAGGATCAGGAAAGACGACACGTGCAATTGAACTATTTCAGAATTCAGATATGATCGTTTTGACACCTACACACAGACTTGCGCGATAAATGACCCAACGAGGAACACAGTCATGTACTTAACACAGCTTTTTCCGATGGAGCGGAGACGCATGGAATCCTGATCGAATGGGAGATGAATATATTCCGAAGATCATAGTTTGGGATGAAATATGTACTGTATCGCTGGAAAATCTATAAATTATTTCTTGATTGGTTCTTGACAAAATATGCTGCTGTAATAATGTGTGGCGATCATGGTCAACCACCAGCTTTTGTTGGACCGTCTCCACACGAATGACTAAAGAGATATGTTGACTTTTACGAAAAAATAACTTACGATCATAGACATTTGATTCAACATTGAGGTAGTTTAAAAAATAATCAGATTACAACCGAATAAAATTCAATGTGAAGTAATGCGTAATATAATTTCAGAAATCCCTCTTTTAAACGACTTTTGGGATACGTAGAAACCAAATGATCTGATATTTGCAAGTAGAAAGCTAGTTCGTGACACACTTCAACAAAGATTATTTCTGCTACATAAAGAAAAATTCACAGAGTTGCCGGTACCATTATGTTATCGCCCAGCAGATACACGACAACAGAATATTCTCGTTGACATACCAGGACAGACGGATAAAAATAGCTAGTGTTGAATGATATTGTTTTCGTTGATGTCAATGTTATTGATAGCGCTTGATCAAATTGGACTCAAGGATACGCAATGACAATACATTCATCTCAATGATTAACTATTTCTGATACAGTGGTCTGGATTGTTGATGACCATATCGAGTGGTCGAATTTAATTTATCTTACGGTGTCTCGCATCAGGAAAATAGCTCAGATACGTAGGATTGTCGTGGATGCGACAGAAACCACTGGAAATGTTGACAATGATATAGTAAGAAAACAATTAGATAGTTATAAATAATGTGATAAAAAAGTAAACACGACTTCGATCTTGACGTGCAATTTATCATAACATTGAAACAGCAACAGGATATTCACTTTACAAACTGTAATTTTAAAATGCTGTGGCAATACTTGAGTACAAATCTTAGACAATTTACCGTAGATAGAAAAGATAACAGTCTTGATCATGCACCTGATAATGTGATGTTAACTTCTCTTGAATGTAATCGGCGTAGAGGTGCTAGTTAAGTGAATGTGGTGGTAATTGTGTATTTTCTAGAATTACCTGTAATTGTTTACTTGTGAATCCACGTTAAGGGGCAGTTGAATCTAATCCATAGATTGCAGGTCTACCTGTAGATCGTACCACGCTGGATATATTGAGTATAGTAATACTCCAAATAGGATATGTCGCTCTTTTTTTCCTCATTCAACTTCATGTCGTTCGTATAAATACCTGACGATGACATTACTTAATATTGTCTGCGGTGAAACATTATGCTGTATTGGTATATATTTCCTTGTAATGGCATTAATAGGTTGCATGACAGTTGATCTAGTTACCTCATTGATTATGCAGCTATCACACTTCGTAATCTTGCAACCCATTCAACCCATCCTGAATGAATTTCTTCTCGTATTGATATCCAAATAATCGTTCAGCAAGTATTCTATTAAATCGTTCTAAGATCGCCTGATCACGTTGACTTTCAGTATGTCCTCGTCGTATTTTAACATTATGTCGCTTTATTAATGATGATACTGCACCAAGAAATTCTTTGCCAGGATCGATTTGTAATAGTTGTGGCCATTGCAAAGGTCCTCGTCAATAAATTCGTTCGAAGGCAAATGCAACTTCAGTAGCTGTTTTAGTTGATAATGATTCTGCTTCTTTATATCTACTTGCAACATCAACAACGGTTAATGCGCATTTAAATGTTACTCTACGTATACGATCATGAAGTAAAACAGAATATCAGCCTGATGAACTTCATTAGGAACATTAACATCAAAATATGCGTACTCGATTCGTTTAGGTGGTGGTAGGTAAATTTGCCATAGTGCTTGTCGTGCTAACCACACTGCGGCAGTAGAACGTGTGACATTTGCTGCACTAGCGAGTTTATCGATTGTTGCTCTACTTTTCCAGTATCCTCTTGGGATATAATAAATTAATTCTATTATAATTAATTACCCAGCAACTATTGCTAATTTGGTTTTCATCGCAGATTTTACTAACCAATTGGCTAATCCTTCCTTGAGATTTTTTTTATGGCATTCAATGCATGAATCAATTTCACATCTGCGATATGTCATTATTCTAGATTGTTACTTTTATAAGCTACATCATGAACGTGACACACTTTATCGATTGCATTTACCGGGTATTCTCCGGATTTTGGTTGATCTTGTTCATCAAGTCTGATATCAAGTCGAATGCCAGGACCGCAGTAATAATATCCTGGAACATCTTTTTCCTGTAAATTTTGACATTGATGTTGAAATGTCACCACCGGTTGTTTTTTTTTTGGTGAAAAGGAAAATTTCTTTCTGCCTTATTCGGAACATTTTCCACTGTTTGCTATTCTTTTATTTTTTGTTGTAACCGAACATAAATCAGTATTTGGAGTTTTAACTTTACAGCGTAAATAATACAGATCCATAATATACTATTATACCATGGATGTCATTGATATTTCAGCGACACGAAAACGAGAACAGGTGAAACATCATCCAGCGTTACCAAATTCGATCAGAATGATCTGGTAAAACACAATTATTACCTAATTTGATAATGCGATGGTTGAAATGGAATAAATTCTATTTAGTAACACCATCTGTATATGATCAGAGATGCTACGAAGTACTTAAGGAATTAAATGAAAACGCACGATTGCTGAGCGGTGATGATATTATTGATTTTATCACCGACATTGATGAAGCACCATCTGTCGATGATCTTGATGGATTCGGTAATAATTTAGTTGTGTATGACGTAATGCTAGATAAACATTCAAATCCAGCTAGAATATTTTCTCGAGAAAGACATAAAAATACTGATGTTATTTATGTAACTCAGGATGGTATACACAAATTCCGAAAATCATCAGATATATTTGTAATATTTTAGCTGTATTTAATGGAATTGAAACACACACGCTAAAAATATTCATCAGACCTGGTGTACCGGGGATAAGGACATAAATTAATTCAGAAATTTCTTTTCACGTGCGCAAGCAACTCCGAATGGTTTTGTAAAAATAAATCTGCATGATCCCAGGACAAAATAGCGTGTAGGTATCGATCAAATATTTGGCTAATTTGTAGCAGAAGAAAGGGTGCACCCGCGTCAGATTGACAAAATAAAGATATCCTCTAACTAAATTAAATAGATACTATTTGATATATGAAAAATTGTACATGGCTGCGTCAAGGAAGCACAGATAAATGTGCTAAAAAATGTCGTGGAGAATTTTGCAAGAAACATAAATATATCCTATAAAAAAATCCACATGCTGGTCCTCGACATTGTGTTGGATGCAATGTTGGCGTTCGAGAAAAATATCAGATTTGTAATGAATGTGGTGGAGATAAATACACAACTTTGCGTATTACCGTCGTAGGATCGAAGAAGGGGTTTTGATACCTAGAAAAGAAACCCTTCCATCCGAGGAAGAATATTGCTCAAAGTTCAAAAAAGTCTCAGATTGATCGTTTGTCTGTATTATTCATCTTGTTTGATTTATATACAAGATTTTTTATCCTCAGATTGACAATTTAACACATGAACAGAGCAGCAGATAGGGTCAACTACAACATTTGTTTGGGTCAGTCTAGGTGTAGTCATTGAACTGACTTCAATGTTAGTCACCATTAGTCGATTTGGTAATACAAAAGGGTGACGTTTCGATTTAGTCTGTTCACCCTCTCTGCTGCTAGATTTTATAGCTAAGAAAGAAAGTTTTATGACCAGTCACCTTGGTTAAAGAACAGAGCAAGAGTGCTATTGTTGCGTCGTACGAAGTCGCTTCACTGTTGGCTTGCAAAAAAAAGTCGTTCGCCGATGCGGAAGAAATAGAAAAACCTTCGCTTAAAATTGCTGCTAGATTGCTTGGCGATAAAATGTGTGAGAATAAAGGTGCTCAGATTCCTTTGTCTAATAATACTACGGCTAGGCGAGTTGAAGAGTTGGCCGGCGATCTACATCATCAAGTAGCCACACATGTCAAAAATTGTAAGACAAATTCATTGGCATAAAATAAATTCACTGACATTTCTGACACAGCTCGAGTCGCAGCTTTTGTTCGAGCAATAAACGATAATTTTGAAGTCATTGACGAACTTCTAGGACTTGAATCGATGCATGCGACTAAAAGATGAATAGATTTGTGTGAAACTCTGAAGGTGTATGTAGAAAAAATCAACAAAAATAGACAAACTTAGTGTATCCACCTAGGGCCACCGTCTTTGACGGGTAAAACATATAGAAGTCTGGCATTATTGGAACAGGTTCTTGACCGCACCAAATTAAAAGATCATTGTATCATTCACCAGGAAGTACTGTGTGGTAGGATATTAAATCTGAAACATATCATGGATGTTGTTGTGAGATCTTTAAACAAAATTCAAAGCAAGGCGCTGAATAGACGTGAGTTCAGACGGTGTATATCAGACCTGAAAGGGGAATACTGTGAGCTGCTCATACACGGCAAAGCCAAATGACGTTCTAAATGAAAAGTACTGTCACGTTTCCGGGCACTGAAAAATAGTGTGTATCTGTTTTTATTTGAAATAGATTAATTGCCTAAAGAACAAGAATGTCTGCAGAATGATGACTGGATTAATGACCTGGCATTTTTGGTGGACATCCCGTTACATTCAAACTCTTTAAATGCGACGCTTCAGGGAAATGACAAACTGTTCACAACTTTGTGCGAGGACATTTCTGCATTTAAAATGAAACTGCACCTGTTTATCAGACAGCTGACAGAATGGACTTAAGAGACGTTTCCAACTCTAACAACACTTGTGGTGGAAACGAAATTTGACCTGTTACAGTACAAGGTTAAAGTGGAAAGTCTTCTTAATATATATCTGTCGAGATTTTAAGAGTTCACAACAGAAGATAATAATGTTGCCCTCTTTATAAATCCGTTCGTATTTCCGAATGCCAAGATCTGCCAATTATAGCAAAAACCTTCAGCACGATGTAATTGATTTGAAATACAATTCTGCACTGAGATGCAACTTCCTGGAGCTGTCTGCCTCCCCCTCAGCTGCTCATATGACCTTATTCAGACGACTATTGCCTTTCGAACAATTTGAACTCTTGCGTTCATTTGCACAGAGATATATTTGTCGTTTTGGTTCGACTTATAGATGCGAGCAGTCATTTTCCGCAAATGACAGTTATAAAAAAAAAACGTTCCAGACTCACTGACAGTAACCTAGATGCGCCTATGACTGTGGGCACGACAGCTTTGTGCCAAGACATTGATAAACTGGTATCTGAACTTTCAGTAACTGATTGTGAAGAACAGTTACAATCCTAAATTAATTATATTAATATCGGTTTTCGAACCTAATTTAAAATTGTTTAGAGAAGAACAATTCTTTTAACACATTAACCCCTGGAGGTTTTTGCTGTTTTCGCATAAATGCGAGTAGGAAACATATTTTCTAAATACATCGTAATCCATCGATTTCCTAACAATAATCTGTTAGACAAATGGTTACCAATGATACAGAAAATGTTTTTCATTGGTTAGTTTACTGGCGCATGAGCAGAAGGGCAAAAATCGGAGTTCTTTTTTTTTTTTTTTTTTTTTTTTTTTTTTTTGCTTAACGGACCCATGATTTTCGTATGTAGAAGACTCTTTATTCAAAATGTCCATCTTATCCTACTTTTTGCACAGGTTCACCTGTCTGTGTGCGTCTCAGACCGGTCTGCCGTAGATCTGAGGTCATAAAGTCTAAAATCTGGACACAAATTCGGAACCCGACCATGGGCGATTTTTGGGTGAAAAAAAAACGGGTCCAGAAACTTCGGTTTTTTCCTCTGTATTTTGTAACACAATTAAAATATCCATATTACTTGCTATCATTGTAGAGCTACATCTGTCTACTTTTCAATGATACCACCCACTTTAGTGTATCATATATGACCTTGACGCTACAGACCATGGAAGTAGGCTAGTACCTCATACCTCGTAAAGTCGTCGCTAGGGGTTAATGTGTTAAAAGCGAAAATGACTTTAGTGTAGGACTGACACTTTCTGCTTTAATAATTTTAGAATTTGGTTGCTCAAAGTTATTAAATTCAAGAATGATATTACCCGAATTTACAATTTTAAAAAACATTGATAAACGTTTTTAATTTTCTAACGCTGTGGCCCGCTTAATTACCGAAAATAATAGTTAAAGCCCTTTCCGTTACGAATCACTGCCATCTCACCTCTGTCTGTGTGGGTTCTAGCCTAAGATTCTACGGAGCCCCTTAAGGGACATGGATGAAAATATTTTTATGTCGTTTAAAAATAATACTATTTCCATATTTCGAAATAGTATTTCGTTATTTCAAAATAGTATTTCGTTATTTCGAAATAGTATTTCGTTTAAACGAAAAGCGTTTCGAAATAACGAAATAACATTTCGAAATAATTAAATACTATTTCGAAATAACGAATTACTATTTCGTTTAAACGAAAAAACATTTCGAAATAATGAAATAACATTTCGAAATAACGAAATACTATTTCGAAACAACGATATACTATTTCGAAATAACGAAATAGCATATCGAAATAACGAAATATATTTCGATTAAACAAATATTTCAATCCATGTCACTTAAGGGGCTCCGTATAATTGTTATTTGATAAGCGAAGTATTTACTTTCTCTTATACCAGGACGTTCTCTAAACGTTCATGTTTATCTTCTTGCGATCCCGAGAAATGAATTTTAACATATTACTGTCGGACACTTCGTGGCAATAAATCGTAATCAACCAGATACATTAGAAGACCTTATGATATTTAGTGCTACAAAAATTTGTAATTTGACCGTCCGGTTCAACTAAAGGTTGACCGCCTGGTCTCATTCAAAGTCAAACGCCCAATCCATTTAAACGTCGACCGTCCAGACCCATTAACAGTCGACCGCCAGGTCACATTCATCATCATCATCAGTCTATTGACCTAGTGTGATGGTCGAGGCACTTTGCTGCTGAACATCTGACCAGGTCCCTCCACTTGTCTCGATCATGTATCAATGCCTGTGTCACCGACAAACCTTACATGGTCCATTCTGTGATATTGGCAGTCCACATGTTTCTCTGTTTACTTCTCCTTATACCACTCTGAACGCTGTCATGTATCACTGTTGTGGATAGACTGTTGGCTCTAATGACATGGCCATAACATTTCAGCTTTCTCTTTCTGACGGTAGTGAATTCTGCCGTCAGGGTCCATGCCTCAAATGAATACAACACGCTTGAGATTACTAGTGCTCTCAATAGCCTGAATTTAGTTTACCGACATCTCTCCAGATGGGTCTTATTTTTAATATAGCTGCCGTTGTTTGTGCTGCTCGTGACAAAATATCTGTTTTTCATCCCTCTTCGATGATCATAGAACATAAGATATTTGAACTGATTCACTGTTTCCAGTCCCTGCCCTCTGAAATTAGTCTTGACTGAGATTTGTTTGCCACTGATTATCATCAGCTTTGTCGTCTCAGCGCTTCTCTCCGTTTGAAATATAGAAGACGTTTCATCCAGGTTCTTCACTAAGATGGAAAGCTCGTCTTCAATGCCTGCCAGCCCATTAAATTCATCTGCAAAGCGGAGGTTGGTGATGTTACACACTCCAATGCTGACTGTCCCACAGTGGTTTTCCAGGGCTTCTTTCATGATGAACTCGTAGTAGATGTTGAAAAACAAATACCCCATAGAACATTGAGCAATTAATGCAATGGTATCCTTGGCGTACAGCTGCTTGATGGTATTGGTCAAATTTGGACCTATGTTATACTTCGCCATTGTGGCACACAATGACTCATGCCACACTTTGTCAAAGGCCTTTGTGAAATCTATGAACACATGATTGATGTCTTTTTGATGTTGCGAGTACGTTTCACAGAGAACCATGATATTGAATATTTGTAATGTTGTGTTTCTTCCACTCCGGAACCCTGCCTGTTCTTCAGCAAGTATTTCGTCTGTTTGTGGCTTCAATCTATTCAAGATGATCTTCAGCATCACATTACTAGAGTGGCTGATCAATCTGATATTTCTGTAATTGTGGCACAGCTGGAAATTGCCTTTCTGATGAGTGTTATAATCAGTGACTGTGTCCACTGTGTTGGCCATACACCTCTCTGTCAGATCTTGTTGCAGATTTCTGTTAGTAGCTATATCACTGATCCCCCCCCCCCCATTCTTGATAAGTTCAGATGTCTAGTTGTCTACAACTTCCTTCTCATTATTCAGTGCTCGTATTGCTAACTCAACCTCTTCTTTGAGAGGGTGGAAATCATCATCATTTGTAGAGTTTGGAACTTCAAGCACCTCTAAGTCTCCTGTGAACTGATAGTTGTATAGATTTGTGTTTTGAATGGTACTGATTCTTGCGTGCTTCTGTCTGGAGAGATCTTTTACAATTTGGAATGCAGGTTTGATGTTATACTTCATCAGACTGCTCTCAATGTATGTGCAGTTTTGTCAAATCAAATCTCTTTTGTCTAACATTCTTGTGTTTTTTACTCAGTACTCCATTGCCCCTGTTGTGTGTTTGGTGTTATTGGGGTCTCTTTGGGCAAAACACAAATTCAGGATATCTTCTGTAACCCAGGGATTTTTCTTTGGGCGATGGAGGCCGATGATGTCCTTCGCAGCTGTTGTCATGACTGTGTTGAAAGTGTCTGTCATCATTTTGACATCTATATTCATCACAAGGAGTGGTGCAAATTTTCCTCTAATTGTGGTTTGGAATGACTTGCAGATGTTAGGGTCCTTCAGTTGTTAAAGGTTGAATCTGAGCCTGATGTTCTTTGGATTGTTAACTTTACTCAGCCTCACTCGGAACTTCATAATCATAAGGTCGTGATCACTTCCAACATCATCACCTGTAAACGTCCTTGTGTATTCTCTTTTGGTAACGGTTTGAACCAGTATGCATTCGATCTGGTTATGATGGGTTACATTTGGTGCGTGCCATGTCCAGCATTGTGAAGCTTTATGTTGGCCCAGAGGGTTCTCTAGTACGAAGATGTTGTAGTTTGCGAACTCAAGCAGCCGTCTTCCTCTTTCATTGGTAAGCTCATTGCAAGGAGGTTCACACTGAGCATCCCTGTCGTTAACAGCATATTTGTCAACTTTGGCATTCCAGTCTCCTTGGATGGTCTTTTTAACTGAGCATGTTTAGAATACTTTGGATTTTGTTGTAAGACTTTATTTATTCAACATCATGATCGGTAGTTAGAGCATACACTTGGATAATTGTGATGTTAAAGGGAGATGCTTTCAGACGAATGGAGATGATTCCGCTAGATATGTGGCGGCCCTCAAACCACAGATCACTTGATGGCTTTGTTTCCAAGGAGTTTGGTCCAGCATTATCAGTCTATCTTGGGCAAAAGTCGTTTGGTGGAGCCATCCCTCTCCAGTACAAGGAGCTGACATCGTCAAGCTGCCTAAGGGTCTCCACTTTGGATTTTCTTATAGGGTTTACTCCCTTAGTCTTTCGTTAACCAAAGTCGACCTGCAAAGTAGCCGGACACTCGTGTATGGGCGGGTGCGTCAACTTTCCGAGCAGACAAAGCATCTGTCACTGCTCATAACATGATCCCATTAGAAGTCGATAACTCCGTTTCATAAGATATTTGCTTCGTAGTCATCGACCATGCTCTAAATATTGTCTTTTACATCAGATTTGCATTGAATGATTTAAATTCGTCATGAAAAAAAAATACATTGTCAAGTGTAAAAAAGAAGTTCTAATTTAATTGCTCAAAATAGAAGTATACGACGTTTTTACTTCCCCTTAGTTACGATTTCCCACCAAGAGTGGACGCCATCCGGAAATGACGTACACTTTTCCCCACAAGATGAAATATACGTTTCTTGCTGTCTAAAAAATAAAACTAATATTTGGATAGTGAACATTTAGATAAAACTATTTAAACTATCATATATGCTAATTTAATGTTCAGCCTTATATCGATATGCGTGCACGACACGCTAGATTGTGTCGATTACAAAACTGTTTCATTGTTTCAATTTATTTTCAAAATTTCCGTTAGTACAGGTAAAAAGGAATCAATGCTGGCTTCCCTATATCGGTTGTATTTATTTCACACCCGGGCGTCTCTTTCATTGCCAAATGTTGCAATCATGATTGTTACAAACGCTCATTGATGTGTGTAGGGTAAGTAGTATAAACATAAATAACTTACTTTAATAATACGCTTGTAACACATGCAAGATACCGCCGTATAGTTTACTTTGATACAATACAATATTGGTCATTTGGCACCTTATGACGTATCATACGTGAATGGATGGTGCCTTCCAGCAGTCGTGATTTTGTTATCTGACGTAAGTGATTCACACTTCAGTAATGATGCAGACGATATCTGTCGTTTGTTGCATATACGGAGTTTGTGGATATATTTTTCTTTAATAAATTTCAAATGATAACAAATAGAATGAATGCATGAAAACAAAACAAGACTAATTTCTTTCCTTTTATTTTCCAAAATGTTTTTGGTTTATCTATTGTATTGTACCGTTCTGGGACAGGAAAATAAAATTATTGTATACTGTCCTTATATATTAGGTCAATAAGGTACGTATGTGTGTGTGTGTCCGTGTGTGTGTGTGTGTGTGTGTGTGTGTGTGTGCTTGATTTGGCAATTTAACGGAGCTGTAACAATGTTTCAGTCATAATCGCTACGGTGTCTGCAGTTTGGCAGTTTATAGTGATGTCTAACACTGGGTATAAGTCTGCAGACATGTTGAATGATGTTCCACCCAGTTACATTATCCTGATACCAAACCGAACAGTCCTAATACAGACCCCTGCTGCGTGCCAAGCGAGACATATTTTAGTACCTTTTGTATAAATCTTTGGTGTGACTGGTCCGGGAATCGAACTCGCAACCTCTTGCATCTGAGGTGGTCTCATTCCCAAGGACTGGTTGAGATAAAAAAAAAGCACATCTTGTGACTTAAAACTTTATTCTAATATATATATATATATATATATATATATATATATATATATATATATATATATATATATATATATATATATATATATATAATCTAGGTAAAGCAGTCCAATAGATTATTCGTGAAAAAGTTGGTCCGACATGTTTTATTCTTTCATACCTATTCGAAAATAGTCTTATTGATGTTGTATATCCTTCCGCGGTAGAATATTGTACCAAAGTGACTTCTATTTCAGTATGGTACGTGATATGTCCCTAAAGGTTTTGTATATTAATTTACACACACACACACACACACACACACACACACACACACACAGAGCCCATACAGGCATGTATTGAACAGTTTTACACAAATTCTAGCTTTCTGCGTTTTATATATTTGTATGTCACGTTGTATAGTTTCCTCTTTTGGCATGCAGATTGCATGGAATTTATGAACTTGACGCATATTGTAATATTTACATGTTTAGTTGTATGCATATGTATGTGTCATATTCTCTCTCTCTCTCTCTCTCTCTCTCTCTCTCTCTCTCTCTCTCTCTCTCTCTCTCTATATATATATATATATATATATATATATATATATATATATATATATATATATATATATATATATATATATATATACTTACTCGATAAACACAATATGTCTGCATAAAATGCTTAGCTTCAGTTTCAATGAACCTGTATCTGAATAAAGTTCTTGCAATCTGTACTATACTTATTTCATTTACAATTATGTATGTACTCGATAAACACGATGGGCTGCATAAAAACCTTAGCCTCAGTTTCGGCCTGGGATTCAAGATCAGCCAACCAATCACACACTTGATGTTACAGAGCAACGTATCTTGCGATTGGTTGTTCACAAGTCTCGCTCTCAAACTCAGGAGTTTTATCTCATTTCAGATATAAAAGTAAAAGGGTCAACAGGAAAACTTTATTGATTGCATGGGTGATAACTCCACAAGGTTTCTTATGGTTCTTCTTTATATTCATCGAAGGGAGATTACTTTCTATTTACAAGAAATATTCATGATCTATTTTATTCTTATTCATCTATATTAAAATATTTGATGAAAATCAATGTCATTTTCTTAAGTCAAAATTTGATTTAGAAACTGTGGTGTATTTTTTCCCCTTTTTCGTCTAATTTTCCTTTCAGATATATATATATATATATATATATATATATATATATATATATATATATATATATATGAGTGATGTTCCACTCATTAACAGTAATCTGACACCAGACCGACGAACTTATTTCTGAGCGCTAAAGAGAGGCAGCTGTCAATAAAAAAAAATTAGTCTTTGTTGTGACTCGGCTGGAGTTCGAACTCGCGACGTCCCGCATCCGTGGCAGGCTCTATAACCACTAGGCTACCTGAGCGGTCATGAAGAGAGTCAGACAGGCCTTTGCCAGAGATACTGAGAGACGCACATATTTTAAGATGGATAAGCATGCAGAAGATCCAGAGCGACGTATAGATAGTTATAAGATACACAAACATGCAGGAGCACATGTACCTATATATTATGGGAACAATGGATAATTGAAATAGTTCATATGTCAACTGTACTGAGTAAATTTGGAACTTAGTTTGATATAAGTGTTCGTATCTAACATAACCGTCACTCTCTGAAATATGATTAGTTAGTTCCTAGACAACCTGTCATTGTTAAGAGTGTGCCATAGGTGTAATTTATTACACAAGGAACAAGCATGAAATGTTACTGAGAACCATGATAACTATTTTCCAAAGTTATTCATGAATGTCTTAATTGTCTCTGCAGTTTAGAACTGTTCACAAATACATAGCTCAGACTAAATTTTCAAACAAATCATAGTAACAAGACTGGGCTCCAACTCATGTACCAAAACGCACTGTACCAAGTCTGACCTTAGACTAATGTATCTGAATGATTTCAGACTCGTGTGTCTAGGAATCCCAATACAAGACTGAGCTCTAGCTCATGTACCAACACTAACAACACTGTCACCAAAATGAGTCCAGTCCAGCCTAGACTCGTGTCTAAAAATCATAGCACGACAAACAAGTTATGTCCCAGGTGTGTAGATATGATAGGTTTAATATTTGATAAAAGGGAAAATGTTTTTCAAATAATCCTAATAAAGATATTAAAAATCTGATACTTGTCAGTACTTTATTATCAGTTAAAACTTGTCTAAAACGTTTCTTGTTACGGGCAAGATGTGAAACTCCAAAACGAACCTATAATTGTGGCACAGCTGGAAATTGCCTTTCTGATGAGTGTTATAATCAGTGACTGTGTCCACTGTGTTGGCCATACACCTCTCTGTCAGATCTTGTTGCAGATTTCTGTTAGTAGCTATATCACTGATCCCCCACCCCCCCCCATTCTTGATAAGTTCAGATGTCTAGTTGTCTACAACTTCCTTCTCATTATTCAGTGCTCGTATTGCTAACTCAACCTCTTCTTTGAGAGGGTGGAAATCATCATCATTTGTAGAGTTTGGAACTTCAAGCACCTCTAAGTCTCCTGTGAACTGATAGTTGTATAGATTTGTGTTTTGAATGGTACTGATTCTTGCGTGCTTCTGTCTGGAGAGATCTTTTACAATTTGGAATGCAGGTTTGATGTTATACTTCATCAGACTGCTCTCAATGTATGTGCAGTTTTGTCAAATCAAATCTCTTTTGTCTAACATTCTTGTGTTTTTTACTCAGTACTCCATTGCCCCTGTTGTGTGTTTGGTGTTATTGGGGTCTCTTTGGGCAAAACACAAATTCAGGATATCTTCTGTAACCCAGGGATTTTTCTTTGGGCGATGGAGGCCGATGATGTCCTTCGCAGCTGTTGTCATGACTGTGTTGAAAGTGTCTGTCATCATTTTGACATCTATATTCATCACAAGGAGTGGTGCAAATTTTCCTCTAATTGTGGTTTGGAATGACTTGCAGATGTTAGGGTCCTTCAGTTGTTAAAGGTTGAATCTGAGCCTGATGTTCTTTGGATTGTTAACTTTACTCAGCCTCACTCGGAACTTCATAATCATAAGGTCGTGATCACTTCCAACATCATCACCTGTAAACGTCCTTGTGTATTCTCTTTTGGTAACGGTTTGAACCAGTATGCATTCGATCTGGTTATGATGGGTTACATTTGGTGCGTGCCATGTCCAGCATTGTGAAGCTTTATGTTGGCCCAGAGGGTTCTCTAGTACGAAGATGTTGTAGTTTGCGAACTCAAGCAGCCGTCTTCCTCTTTCATTGGTAAGCTCATTGCAAGGAGGTTCACACTGAGCATCCCTGTCGTTAACAGCATATTTGTCAACTTTGGCATTCCAGTCTCCTTGGATGGTCTTTTTAACTGAGCATGTTTAGAATACTTTGGATTTTGTTGTAAGACTTTATTTATTCAACATCATGATCGGTAGTTAGAGCATACACTTGGATAATTGTGATGTTAAAGGGAGATGCTTTCAGACGAATGGAGATGATTCCGCTAGATATGTGGCGGCCCTCAAACCACAGATCACTTGATGGCTTTGTTTCCAAGGAGTTTGGTCCAGCATTATCAGTCTATCTTGGGCAAAAGTCGTTTGGTGGAGCCATCCCTCTCCAGTACAAGGAGCAGCAGAGGAGGTGAACAGACCAGCTTTTTTAGACGTCAACGATGCTTCCTTCTAGTTAATATTTACTAGGAAGTTCTCAATTTGTCAAATAAACCCTTCTAGTTAATATTTACTAGGAAGTCTTAATTTGTCAAATAAACCCTTCTAATAAATATCAAGAGAAGGGTCCATTTGGTAAAAAAAAAAGATGCCATTTAGTTGACGTTCACCTCCTCGGCTGCTAATGCGCTAACTAAATATTTGATCAAGTCCTTAAGATTTCACAAATAAACTAATTTGTAAAACCTCACCTCGTAAATCAATCAGATTATTAGATTGGTCAGTGAGTTTGAAATTAATTCTCGTTAACAAATTATTATGACATCGCATATAGACTAGATTAGTTGGGTCTTCAATAATTAGAAATCCTGGAGGAGCCGTTGGTGCAAATGAATATAAAATATATCCTTGCTGAGCTTGATTTGATTGTTCGAGATTTATTTGATAATTTCCTTCGATAACGTCACATACTAAATTGAGCGCAATCACTGTTGAAATATTCACATTGTTCGGAGCAATATGTCTACCGCCGCCTTCTGGATCATTATTAAATTTCAGAATATTTGCTGGGGGATTCTTCGATTTTTTCCAATTATCGTGGATTCTTTTGAACCCAATATCAATAGCATCGTCAAGTTGTTTCTTTAGTTTATCCGGATTATATCCAGGGATTTTAAAATCTTTAATCTCCGTTTTATTAATATTGTATAGATCCGCAAACTTATCATGTAAGATTTCTTCATTTAATACTTCTTGAATAATTTTCGAGTGAAATATTTTCATATCGTCGATGATTTTATTACCCGTTTCTACGACGTTGATAAATTCATCCTTGGTGAGAGAGCCGGATTTAATAGATATTAGCAGTCGTGAAAAATCATTATTCATTACTGTGAAATTTCCGTTAATGAGAGGAACATAAATTGATTCAAAAATTTCTTTATTCAAGAATTTATTAGGAGCATAATCTTGATAATTTTTGACTTCATTGACGGGTTTTATTTTGTTGGTGATATAATCGGATTTCTTAGGTTCGGGTGGAAAATCCTTCGAATTTTCTCGCGAGTTATCCGGTGGTAATTCAGGCCATCCTAACACTGATCTTATAGAACTCTGATAAATATCTACAACGTATCCTTCTGTATTTATCTCGATAGCAGATGATAGTGTTGGTTCATGAACTGTTATAGCGATTTTTGATTCTTTTCCAGTGAGAGATTTTATTCTGCGTTGAAATTCAGCATTGATCTGTTCGATTTGATATGACCCAGTTGGTATAGAAACAACCTGCCAATCTGGTGTTCCGTCTTCACGATTCTTGTTTGCAAATACCAAGGAATTATTCGGTTGTTGACCACCAAATGCTACCGATCTAATATTAGGCCAGCTATGATACACTCGTAGTTTTGCTAGTGCGATCTCGCTCACGGGAACAGGAATTGGAAAATTAACACTAAATTCGGGACGTGTTGAGGTTATTGATATCGTGCTTGTTTTCACTGGTGTTGTATTTGTTACTATTTGTTGAAGTAGTTCTTGCGACGACATTATTATTATTATTCTGCTCTAATTTCAGCATTGTTGATTTATACAATTGAGCCATAGTTGAAAATTCGCTATCTGATATTGTTGTGTCATCCAACGACGATGATATCAACGAGGATAATTGCGAGTAACCGGCAGATGCAATATGATATTTAATTAAATAATCATGTAGTTTACTCTGGCTACACGATGATAGTTTTTTTGTGATCCCAGTTAATATACCAGCAATTGTAGCCACTGCGGAAATAGCGATTGGAACTACGACCGGAGCAATCATTGTAACCGAAGATAGTATTATTCCAGCAGCAGTGATTACTCCTGACACCGAGTACACGGTGATATCAACTGTGGTTATTCTTCGTTTGTATTTTTTGATTTTTATTTGATATTCTTCACAGAGAGAACTGAGTTTAGTTTGAAATTCTCTGACTTGATCATAGCGATACTGATTCGATGATGGAGTCATTTTATTTTAAAAGCGCTAGCATTTTCAATTACAAATTACTTTGTAATTTTGAATCGTGAAAGAATTTTTAAATCAATTTAATTGTTTACTTAAATCCACTACGAATTCTACGTACCACGTTACTGAAACCTTGACTAGATTTTTATCTGTAGTCGTTATCGTGAATTGTTCAGTTGTATCCTTGTCGATTATCGTTGATACCGTATTATTGTTAACTTCAGATGAACTCGACGATGATATATTAAATTTAATCGGTGATATTATTGTTAATCGATAAATACCCTTAACTGCTGCGGTTATGTTTAAAATGTTGTTTGTGGGAGTCCATATAAATGATCCGTGTTGAATTGTGTGTACTACGTTGTTGACGATAGATTTATCATGAGGAATTTTTACTTTTTCAACAACGCTTATCATTCTCATTGCATCATCCCTTATTGCGTTGTTGAATGTTTTAAGTTCATCGATGGATTTTTTAATATCGGGAAGTGTTATTTCAATTTTATCAAATGGGCTCCCAATAAACTTGTCCATGAGGTTTTTACGAAACGTCATAAATAGTTTCGTGTGTTTTTCATATTCGGATTGAAGAGTTGCTAGTTCTAACATAGAATCTTTTATTACGGTGAGTTTTGGTGTGGTCACTGGTGGATTTCCAAAAAATTCTAGTATGGGTTTGTCAATTTTGTCAACTATATTTCTTTGTAATGCAGTAAACTGGTCAAATACAATTATATGATCATCATACTTATCATTAAGCGATTTTAATGAATTCACTGTGTTATCATATGTTGCTAATTTATCCGTAATCGTTGAAACAAATACACCTGGTTTGAGTTTACCCCCATCAGAAAATAACGCGATAGTATCCTCTGCTGCGTCTCGTTGTTTAACCAAAATATCATTAAGAGAGATATTACTACTTTTCAATTTACCCTGACGATCTTGAAATACAACTATTTCACCAGGATCAACATTTGCTAGGTTTAATATTTCGGATATTTCATCTTCGATTAATTTTTTAACATCCTTGTTATCAACGGTTTCAACTCCACTATCAGGTTTTTTCAGCGATGATAAAGGTCGTCCCCAAATATCAATCATTATTATAGAAATATTTTCATCGTTTAAATCCGATGGATTTTCAATCTAAAGATTTTTAATCTAAAATTCTTTCAGAATTTTTTAAAGAGATTTGCCGCTAGTATACTCATTTACTACTATATGAGGTGGTTTCGAAAATCTTTTGGATATAGCATCAAGTACGTTTAATACTTCATTACCACATATTGGTGGATCAAGCATTGTTTGTGTTGGTAACGTAGAATACCAAGTCTTCATTGGAAAATCTTTTATATAACGCATAAATTCTTTCGGCGGCGCTAATCCATATGAGTCAAAATAAATAATCCCACGTGGATCAATTGCGTAACAAACCCAGTGAGTTCCAGGTCCGGAGCTGTTATCTAAATTAATAATACCGGTTTCAACATCATTTGGTTGTGCCGGTAACTGATCTCTCATAAAAACCCCTCTGAAATTTTTTATTTTTAATTTTTTAGCGGTATCAATTAAATCAAAATTGGACATAGGAACTATATCGTTCCTGGAATTCGAAGACCCTTTCCGCTGTACCATGAACTCGGGGTTCCTGGTAGTCTTAGACCCTTTCCTTTTTTTTTATACCCTTTTCCAGTTGCCTTTTTCAATGCCATTCCTGCTGCGGTACCAATAGCTCCTAATGCTGCTGCCTTCGCTACCGCTGGGGCTGCTGCGGCAATCAACCCTGGAATCAACCCTAACAACGGGAATATACCACCAGTCTTTTCCATGTTTTTAATCGCGCTCGTAGAAAGAGTAATCTGAACTCCTTTTTTTTCTTTCAGCGCTTTATTAAAATGATTAGTTTGAGTTTTTGTCAGTGATAGTTTATTCCCTCCGCCATTCATTTGATTAGGTTTCAGCGTTATTGTGGTTCCACATTGCTTAGCTGATTTGGATTGTAATTTTTTTAGCTGACCAGGTGTCAACGTAACATTGATATTACTATACGACATTATACAAAATAGATTGATTCTAAATTCAAATTGCTTTGCAATTTTCAATGTAAGTATTTCTAAATTCAATTATAGATTTTCAACTGGTGCATCTACCAATCTCATTCGTCCACCAACACCTTCAAGTATCATTGATTTATCACTAAGAATAACAGCAACCGCTCTGTAATTATCAATACCAGCAGGACGGGTTACACGAGCTCGGAAGTGTATATCAACTACGGACTGTTTCATCAAGTCAAGATGTTCCAACGAAAAGTAATAAATCGGATACAGACCTTTAAAATCCAATTGTGATATTTGTAGACCAGTATCTACATTTTGATCACGTCCCATAAATGATAGCAATCGATGATAAACTCGTGCAATGTGGTTGTTTTCATAGTTAAGTTGTATATCCTCTGATGGTTCTTGTTGTCCGTTTATTTTAAGTGAAACTTCATTACATCCGATTTGATCAAATATCATATGGGAACGTTCTTGATTATCCAATCGCGCTCTATCCTGTAGCGCAATAAAAATATGCCGTGGAGCTGAAACACCCTGTCGTGCTGCCAAATGCCATGTAAATGTACCATCAATATTAGAATCCATGGTATCTGTGGACGTTGTCAACCAGCTTAATAATCTCTTTCCCCCTTGATCCATAAATGATAGCAACCGCGGTTCTACTGACAATGATGGAGTCAACACTGGCATCCACAGTGATAGTTTTGATAAAATTACTTTACCATCAGCACCGCCAATACGCCAGATTGCATTATTATCATCACCCTTTCTCACTAGTGCTACAGTATGCTTTACTCCATAAATAACTTTTCTGACGTTTCTACAAAATCCAAATATATGATGGAGCGGAATCGCACATGAAAATCGTCGACGATCTCCTTGTAATGTTGCTATTCTTGTTGCAGCTCCTAGATTGAAATTCTCATCATTATTTATAATCATATCCTCGATACCACCAGCAGCACCAGCACCAGGACCAGCAAAAGCAGCAGCAGCAGCACCAACACCACGATCATTTGGTCTTCTTATAACAAATGGATTTTTACCCGCTGTATTTTTAACATCCTTTGCAAACATCATAGATGGACCGGCCGATCTTGTATAATCGTCAGAGTATCTTGCTAGCCCTAGTATTGTTGTTGCTACATCAACTTCACGTTCAATAGATTCGATTTCTTTTCCATCAATGAGATATCTAGCACTTTCAAATAATGCCATGATACCATTATTGACAAAACCAACTTGGATATTAGCTGCATATGGTGTATTAGCTACAACATCTGTTACAAGTTCACCTTCGATTTCAATAAAGGCTTCAGCGGGTAAAAGGTATTTACTAGTATCATGAACTTGAAGTTCAATTCTTCCTCGAAGATTAGGTTGTACTGCGTGATAAGCAAAAAATTGATAATCACGTACAGAAGTATCTTTAAGTACTGGGGCTTCCATGTCAAATGCAACATCAGGGTTTTGTTTGAACATTTTTATTATATATCCGATGGTCTAAATCAAAAATTTTGAAAGAATTTTGAAAGTAATTTTGAATTGAAAACCCAAGGAATTCATTTAGAGAAAATCGATTTTCATGAAATTATGTCGACGGATTAGCCAAAAAACAATACAAAATCAATAAAAAAAACATCGAAAATTCGATGAAACAACATAATTTTAGCCTCACAGGATAAAAAATCTGATCAAAATCGATTTTCTCTAAATGAATTCCTTGGGTTTTCATCCTCGATTTTCATGAAATTTTGTCGATGAATTGCATAAAAACACTAGAAAAATGAGTAAAAACACTAGAAAAATGAGTAAAAAAAGTAAAAAATCTAACAAAATTAGCAAAAAATAAATATTTTATAATATAAAAATAAATATTTAGTTGGGTGTATTTTAATAATGATGATGAAAATATCTGATAATGAAGATAGCGTTAGAAACATTAATGTTTCTGACACAAGTGATTCTGACACAAATATTTCTAATGCTAGCATTTCTACAATAACCATAACAACTGAGCATCCTATTCAAATAAATAGAATCACAAGTGATTCTGACATAAATATTTCTAATGCTAGCATTAGAAACACTAGTGTTTCTACAATAACTATCATAATTGGAAATCCTGTTCAAATAAATATTTCTAACGTTTCCGGCGAAATTTCTTAAAGCCACTTCCTGGAAGTCCACTTCCGGCTATCATATTTGCTGTTATATTATCCTGGGCGTTAGTCATTAACGACTGTAGTTTTTTATCCACGGCGTTATTTATTATTTTACTAACCTGTGTAGGCATTACTGCAGTAGATGGCAGTGAAGTCATTCTAGAAATGCTAGCATTAGAAACACTAGTGTTTCCAGGTTTTGATTGGAAATTCGAAGAATTTCGTCGTCGAACTAGCGCTGTTAGTTTATCCTTAGCAGCTGAAAACGCCTTCCCGGCAAGATCACCAATAGTATTAATACCCTTATCTCGGATAACATCAATTGCTTTCATTGATAATTGTTTTGCAAACGGAGCCACTTTTGGAGCCATTCTTGAAAATAATCCCATTATAGTATTACCGAGACCATCTCCATAGTATACTCGGTATTTTGGCAATCGTGAGTTTACCACGTAGACACTAGTTGGTTTATCATGGTTGTAGTGTATGATCATTCTCTATATAGAAACACTAGTGTTTCCAAATGCTAGTGTTTCCAATTATCTAATCGCTATGATAACCATGAGAATTTTCGGCTAACTCCTCAATGAAATCTCTATATGTTGCAATATCCATGATACCACCTTGAAATAATCTCCTACAGATATCAGCTGCTTCATTGATTATTTCCAGTGAGTTATTCCCGGCTCGTTTTCCACCTACAAGTACTTCTAATCGTGCTATATCACCGAGAATATTACCAGGGCAAGAAATACTTGTATTTCCACTCGAAGAGTTTCCAACACTAGAATTTCCAACACTAGAGTGAAAATCCATAGGTGAATATCCCTTTCCGGTTTTTTTCTTAGTTTTTTCTTCTCTTTTTCTTTGTTGTTCTTGTTGCTTTTCTTCTTCTTCTTGTTGTTGTTGTATGTCATAATCTTCAATTCCTCTCATAAACATTTTATACTCTAGTTTTTCCTTTTTTAAACGATCAATACTTTGATTCACTTTAAACAACCAATCAACCCAGTCAAGTCGTGATATTTTACTCTCTTTATACTCGTCCTTCAAAAAATCTTTTCTTGAATAATAACTTTGAACAGCAAAATTACCAAAGGCGATATAATCGTTGGGTTTCATTAATTGAAATTGTTTTATTTCTATTATACCCGTCGGAGTGAATTTGTCTATAAAGGGAACACCACGAGAAGTGGAAACTGCGCCTTCTTGTTCTTCTTCTTCTTCTTCTTCTTGTTCTTGTTGTCGTTGTAGTTCTTCTCGTTCTTCTTGTTCTTGCTGTCGTTGTAGTTCCATCTCCCCTGCGATTTCACCTGGAAGTATTTGTACAGCTTGTTTCGTTTGTTTAGTTCGTTTTGCTATTTTCTCCAACACAGGGAGAAGAGGCTTCTCTGTTCTAGGACCTTCTTTAGGGACATCTCCGTATATCGCCCGTTCAGTTGCTGTTTTCACATCTGTAGTTGCCTTGACAACCGGTTTGAAGAGTTGTTCTGTATCCTCTGTGAAGTCGGTGGCCATTGATTGCCGTTGTTGAAGTTTTTCACGGATTCTATCACGAAGGGGTAATATTTTCTTAAGAGCTTCAAGTCTTTCTTTAGTGTTCCGTGTAGTTAATGATTGTCCTATCATTATTAGAAGAGTATCACTAATTGTCAAATTAAAAAATCCTTTGGATTTTCAAATGCAAAGCATTTCATTGCAAATCATTTCGAAAGAAATCACTAACTAAAAAATGTAAATCATTTTAATACTTCCTTGTTATTGTACTGAGTCACACATAATTTTACTTCCTCATACCGTACTGGTTATACAAACAAAGGAGGCTCTCTACGCGTGGGGTTCATCACCTTCAGAGTTTTCCATTAATGTTTTTAATTGTCTCACTTTACAATTAATAAGTCTCTTTTGTTCATATTCTAATCCTAATTGCTTTCGAACACGTTCAACGATGCTACATAATGGTACGAAGACATTAACATCTTCAGTATTGACTAAGCTCTCACGTATAAGCTTTTGGATATTCTTAATTAAAAAATATTTTTTAGATAGGACATATTTTCCGGTCTGTTCTGCAAATTGTATATCCTCGAAATTGGTCATAATTTGATCACAATCCAAACCTGAACATAATTTTACATTTTCATCCTTCAACTTGTTGATTTCAATAATAATCAATTTGAGATTTTCAATATTCATATATATATAAAAATATATTTGTTTAAATAAAGTATTTCAAATACAAAGTATGAAAATTCTTTAGAATTAAAAATGCAAAGTATTTCAAAATGAATTCTGGATACACTAAGGTGTTGATCATCTTAGTATACCCAGAAGCTTAATGCGATTATAGGTGATTATGATTATATATAATGAATGACGACGGCACATTCACCGTTTTGAACCCCTTGGTGTTTTATACATCAAGCAGCGCTCAACGGTTACAACCGACAAACACATAACAATAGATTATAGGTGAACAATGAATGAATTGATTTCAATGACAATGACGACGGTACAACAATAGATTATAGGTGAACAATGAATGAATTGATTTCAATGACAATGACGACGGTACAACAATAGATTATAGGTGAACAATGACAATGGTATATACAATGAATTGATTTCAATGACAATGACGACGGTACAACAATAGATTATAGGTGACGCGGGCTATTCTACATTCAAGTGTAAACAAAACCGCAAAATCGAAACTTTGGTTTTGAATGTCAATAATAACGTTCATACCACGTGTGACGGTGTGGTTTTGTTTACACTTGAATTTCGGCTAAATGCCCAATTATAATAAAGACGAATTTGTATATATACACTCATTACGACGAGGTGATATAAAATAGGTGTAGTGATTGTAATTATTTGTTTGTTTATTAGCGATCACTGACAACGTTGAAAACACGCATAATACTTGAAACAGACATTAAAAAAAATGTTTAAATACGACGTGTTTATAAAACAGTTCTGTTAATACTTGAAAAAAGACAAAATTGATTGTGTTTTGTTCAGATTTATTTAATTATAACAACCAATGAAAAATCGAAGATTTTCCAACGCTAGTATTTCCGTGTTTAAGATCCGTAACTCTGTCATTGGTGGAAATCCTATGGATTTCACACGCGTTATACCTAACGGAGTTATCTCCCTACGTAAGAAAACTGAATTTTGTTTTTAAAACGCTTTGAAAAAGCGGTCTTATAAATTCCCTCTGCTACTTTTTGTACTGAGGAGGTGTGAATATCGAAATACCTACCAGCTTCTGACATTGATTGAAATACCATCTCCGTGTCAGTATTAAACGATCTTACAGGTCTAGCAATTTTCGGGTATTTCCCAGTTCTTCCTCGTTTTGTGTTTTCACATTGAGAAATAACTTGAAGGTTGTTCAATTTGTTATTCTTGGGATTAGAATCAATATGATCAATAACAAAACCATCCTTGATTAATCCATTATACACTTCATAAACGAAACGGTGATTGAGATACATTTTCCCTCCAGCTTTAAATATCAAATACCCCATACCATTATCCCGCCCAACAGATTTCCTATTTTTACTGTGTCTAACAACACCATCACTAGAAGCTTCGTAATTTTTAATAACAGGATGTCTTTGAAATTCTTGGCTCATTTATATATAATATATCTATTTGTCTAATTCATTAATTGGCTGAATTATAACATTAGCAAATCTTTTTATATAATCAGCCGTAGTTTTTATGATTTTGCTATTGACGTCGTCAGGATTTTTGATTCTTCGCTTGTCATAATAACGTTTTAACTCTCTATAACGCTTACCCCCGCAATTAATGCATAACTGCGACTTGCCTCTTACACCTACCCCACAATGCAAGCATGGTAGAGGTCCCTCCGAACCGTTTCTCACACTCTGCATATGATACCCACAGAATTCATTTCTACATGATTTGTTACACGGAGTCTTTGATCCAATCATAAGCCATTTGCAATGATTCATTATATAAAATTTTCTTATTTAAATACTTGTTTTAATTATAATATGAAGGAGTTCAAGAGATTATCGAAAATTAAGCCTTGGAAAAATGTTAGATTTAATCTCGATAGAATCTCTGATATACCTAAAAGTCTAGTAGATGATAAACCACTATTGAGTAAAATCAGCGACTGTTTTAATGAGTTTAAGCGTGATGGAGCATCTCATACGTGGTCGACATTTCGAATTATTGATGAAGATGTCAATATACCCGTAATTGATGCTACTATGAATGATATAAGAGCAGCTGTGATACTTTCACACCTTGGCCAGAAATCCAAAGGATTTCTACGGAGGTATTTTTTTAGAATAAAATTCATTATCGAAGAGGAAGGTGAATGGATTATCAGAGATAAATTTGACCCAATCCTTAAGGATAAAAAAACTGTTATTGTGAGTAGAGATTCCAAACCAGGAACTCTAACTGGGATTGACAAACCATACTATGAGAAATCTTACCCTGTAACAGCAGTTGTGTATGGGTTATATCCAATAAATAATAATCCTAATATTACAAAACTAGCTCCGATGTTTTCATCATCAGTGGCTTTGCCACTTAATTGTGTAGCAACACGGTTAATAGAACACTTTACAAATGCATCCCGGGGAAACAAATTAACTGATCTACGAAGAAAAAAAATAACCGAATGGGAACTAACAGTGAATCAACATGGAGCAAGGATTTCCGATATAGCTAAATTAGAAGCATTATTAAAATTTCCAATATCGGTAGCGACAATAACCGGAGAAGTATTATACGAACCGAAATATCAATCGCGAGGAGCTCCAATTGAAATTATTGATCATAACAAACACGCGTGGACACCCGCGGTAAATATATTTCCACGAGAAAGAACTGTTCGATATATCCCTAAAGAATTTTCTAGGGATGGTTTCTATGAAGAGAAATTATTTGATGCTATTCACACATTAACCAAAGACGACCCTGTGTCAGTATGGTTACTCAGGAGTAATGAGGATCCGGAAATAGGATTTGATCAGTTTGTAAAACCAAATGGTGAATTATATCGAACTGAAGAATTAGATACTAGAATGAAAAAAATCGCTAATGAATATTTAGAAGGAAACACTAGCATTTCTACAGAAAAACTACTTACGGATAGTTTTACTATTCCATCAGTGGTAGCTCACTTCGCACGAGAAAAGAATTCATGGCGTCCAACACGAAGTGATTTTCTGGAGGATGTGAAGTTGAGTTGCGTCGAATTTGGTCATGGAGGATTGTGGAATACGAAATACTCACGTGATGGTATGATTTCAATTGATATATCCGCGTGTTATCCTGGAAGTTTTCTCGGGTATGGAGAATGCTCTGAATATTTTAAACGATTTGGACATCCCACACATGAAATGACTCGTGTTGCGATTAATGGTCCATTGCCTGATTTTGATTTAACCGGGTTCGCTCGTGTGATATCATTCGAATTAGCTACAGGGTTACATCCGTGTAGTTATCTTTGGCTTGGTAGACATATGTATGAAAAAGCGTGGATGCCAATTGTGCTATTGCGGTATATGATCGATTGTGGTATGCTAATATCGTTAATTGTCAGTGAAGCGATTATTTGTTATAACGCTCAGAAAGATGTTTGGTTACCAAAACCCGATCTCGAAAAAATAATTAACGAACAACGAAAACAATTTCTAGATGGAAATTCGAAGAATTTCAGCGAGGAACAAATCATAGATTGGTCTAAGAAATTATTCGAAGGTAGTAATAGAGAGGCTAAAGATCTCGGACGAAAAATAATCGGTAAATTCACTCAAGGTGGAAGATTTGATAATGCAAAATACTCTTCTAGATTAATCATAGACGATGAAGAATACAATTTCATAATATCTGATTTAATAAAAAAAAGGGAAATTTGTAACCCGTAAGAACGCTTTTCTATCAGGGGAATTAGATGAGGAAGCTTACAAATCTGCGAGCGGAACTAATAATGTTTGGGTAGATGATGTCCTTCGAAATGGTAAGAAATTAGGTACGGTTGTTACCTACTGTGATGGAAAAAGTTGTCAATACACACAATTGAGAAGTTCTATGCTAGCCTATTCTTGTATTAATCTATTCTCGATGATAAATAGATTTCCTAATACCGCGGTTAGAGTAGCTACTGATTCGATGTATATCCATGAGAAATATAAATCAGATGTAGCTAAATTCACAGATCCTAAGGAAGCGTGGGGGAATTGGAGGTTTAAAAAAGAAACACTACATGAGTATTGTAAATCCGCAGACGTTGCTATGGATGATAAATACTTGAAAAGTAACCATAATATCTCAGAGATTCAATCAGAATTTTCTACTGCACCGCCCGTATCCGATCCGATTTGTAGATACAAGACAGTTTATTTAAACGGCTGTGGTGGATCAGGAAAGACAACTCGTGCAATCGAATTATTTCGTCGGTCAACCATGGTTGTGTTAACACCAACTCACAGACTCGCCAGAGAGATGATAGCGCGGGGGGTAAAAGCCTGTACTTATCACAGCTTCTTTCGATGGAAAGGCGATACATGGACTCCTGATCGAATGGGCGATAAATTTATTCCTGAAATAATAATCTGGGATGAAATATGCACGGTATCATTGACAGTATTACAGATATTTCTTGAATGGTTGTTATTGAAAAATACAAAAGTCGTCATGTGCGGGGATCACGGCCAACCGCAGCCATTTGTTGGTGGATCTCCACATGAATGGCTAAAAGGATTTGTAGATTATTATGAAGAGATTAATACCGACCATAGATCACTTGATGAACAATTACGAGAATTCAAAGCGCTAATTAGATTACAACCGGATAAAATCCAATGTGAAATAGCGCGTGAAATAATTTCAGAAACTCCCATGAATGATTTTTGGGAAATGTGGAAGCCAAATGATTTAATAATCGCGAGTAGAAAAATAGTCAGAGACGCACTTCAGATGAAGTTGTTTGCGCTACATAAAGAAAAATTTGCAACGCTTCCAGTACCACTCTGTTATAGACCTAAGGATACACGAAAGCAGAATATCGACGTTGACATTCCTGGACAACAACAAAAGCAGAATTTAGTATTAAATGATATTGTGCTGGTTGATATCAGCGTCGTTAAAGATGCATTAGGTGCTGATAAATCCCCGTGGACGCTAGGTTATGCAGCAACAATACACTCTTCACAGGGATTGACTATATCCGATACAACTCTTTGGATAGTAGATAATCATATTGAGTGGTCAAATTTAGTTTATCTCGCAGTATCCAGAGTACGGCGAATAAACCAACTTCGAAGAATTGTGGTTAATGATAATGACAATACAATAAGTAATATACACACCGATGATAATATAATCAGAAAAAAACTCTCTGGTTATAAACAACAGGATAAAAAAAATAAAAGAGAATTTGACATTGATGCTGAATTAATTAAGACACTAAAGCAACAACAGAACAATCACTGCGCGAGTTGTAATTGTATAATGAGTTGGAATTGGTCGGATAAAGATCCTCGCCAATTCACCGTAGATAGAAAAGATAACAATCTCGGTCATGTCAGAAACAATGTGAGGTTGACTTGTCTTGAGTGCAACAGACGCCGGGGTGACAGCACCCTGGGTGCTAATTAAGACCACGCGGTGGCAATTGAGTATCCTCGGGAATCACTTGTAATTGTTTGCGTGTAAATCCTCGCTGAGGAGCAGTTGAATCCAGTTTATAGACTGGAGGTCTACCAGTTGATCGTGTTATACCGGATATATTATGCGTAGTGACACTCCAAATAGGATCAGTAGCTCTTTTTTTACCACCCTCAAGCTCTCCTGGTTCATATAAGTACCTTACAATGACATTACTACCAAGAATTGGTTCTTTGAAATCTTTTTGTGAAATTCCTTGGATTTCCATTTTGATAGACGCTTTCTTAATCGCGTTGACAGGTTTCATATTAATTGTTCTAGTAATCTCATTATTGATTGCGGTAATCACAGCTGGTAATCTCTTGACCCATTCACGGGATCGTTTATCCTGTATGAATTCTTTTGCGTATTGATATCCGAATAACCGCTCAGCAAGGGTTTTATTAAACCGTTCAACAATTGCCTGATCGCGATGTAGCGCAGTGTGTCCTCGTCTGATGGCGACATTATGATGTTTCATCGTAGATGTAACAACACCTTGAAATTCCTTGCCAGGATCAACTTGTAACAGATTTGGCCAGCGCAGAGGACCTCGTCGATAAATTTTTTCAAATGCAGAAGCTACTTCAGTAGATGATTTTGTTTTTAACGGTTCTGCTTCTTTGTATCGACTTGCAATATCAACTAACGTTAACGCGTATTTGTAACCGTTGTCATGCGGCAGAAATAATATATCAGCTTGATGAACTTCATTAGGTGTTGTAACATCAAAATGCGAATAGTTAATTTGTTTAGGCGCTGGTAGATAAATTTGCCATATTGCCTGTTTAGATAACCAGTTTGCCGCTGTAGTTTTTTTCACCTTTGATGCACTAGCGAGTTTATTAATTGCTGCGTAACCTCTCCAGTATCCTCTCGGAGAATAATAAATAGATTCCATATTAAAATGCTAGCATTTTCAATTACCAGCACCTAACATCAATTTACCCTTCATAGCAGATTTTACCAACCACGAAGCCAATTTTTCTTTGAAGGATTTATCAGGAATAGCATTTAACGCATGAATTAATTTTACATCTGCGAGATGTCTGTGTTGAAGATTGCTGCTTTTATAAGCGACATCATGAGCATGACACGCCTTATCAATAGCGTTTATTGGATATTCGCCGGGTCGGGGCTGATTTTGATCATCAAGTCTGATATCTAATCGTGTTCCCGGTCCACAGTAGCTATATCCTGGAAGGTGCTTTTCTCCTGGATACTTTGCCCACGGTGTTCCTGGGAGTTTTGTCAATTTGGCTGCAATATCACCTCCTCGTTTTTTTTTAAAGGTTTCGTGGAAGTAAATCTAAATTTTTTCGTACTACATTGTACGCATTTACCAGAAAGCGCTGATCGATTATTTTTCGTTGTAATCGTCGTCAAGTCATTTGTGCCAGTACGCGTCCTACACTTCACACAATATAGATCCATAATTTATATATAACAGTTATGAATGTAATTGATTATTCAGCTACTCGACGACGGGAACCTATTAGACACCATGCAATGTTACCAAATTCTATTCTCGCGATTATCATCGGACCATCTGGAAGTGGTAAAACACAATTGCTACTTAATTTGATAACGAGATGGATGAAGTGGGATAAATTGTACATGATTGCTCCGAGTGTAGACGATCAACGATGTTATGAAGTATTAAAGGATTTTAATGATGCCGCGCAAGAAATTAACGGCGATGGTGTTATTGAGTTTATAACCGATATCGAAGAGGCACCGAATATTGATGATATTGATGGAAGTATTAACAATTTAGTCGTATATGATGATATCATGTTAGATAATCAAAAGAATCCTGCTAGAATATTTTCCAGAGGCAGACATAAAAACACCGATGTGATATATATCACTCAACGTTACACTCAAATACCAAAAGTGATCAGAGATAACTGCAATATGCTGTGTGTATTTAACGGAGTTGATACTCATACTCTTAGAAATATTTGGCAAACTTGGTGCGGTGGTGATATGGATCATAATCGATTTAGAAATTTCTTTAGCCACGCTCAGACAATCCCACACGGATTTGTGACGATAAATTTATCAGACCCTCGGACAAGATATCGTATCGGACTTGATCAAATATTTAGTTAGCGCATTAGCAGCCGAGGAGGTGAACGTCAACTAAATGGCATCTTTTTTTTTACCAAATGGACCCTTCTCTTGATATTTATTAGAAGGGTTTATTTGACAAATTAAGACTTCCTAGTAAATATTAACTAGAAGGGTTTATTTGACAAATTGAGAACTTCCTAGTAAATATTAACTAGAAGGAAGCATCGTTGACGTCTAAAAAAGCTGGTCTGTTCACCTCCTCTGCTGCTCAAGGAGCTGACATCGTCAAGCTGCCTAAGGGTCTCCACTTTGGATTTTCTTATAGGGTTTACTCCCTTAGTCTTTCGTTAACCAAAGTCGACCTGCAAAGTAGCCGGACACTCGTGTATGGGCGGGTGCGTCAACTTTCCGAGCAGACAAAGCATCTGTCACTGCTCATAACATGATCCCATTAGAAGTCGATAACTCCGTTTCATAAGATATTTGCTTCGTAGTCATCGACCATGCTCTAAATATTGTCTTTTACATCAGATTTGCATTGAATGATTTAAATTCGTCATGAAAAAAAATACATTGTCAAGTGTAAAAAAGAAGTTCTAATTTAATTGCTCAAAATAGAAGTATACGACGTTTTTACTTCCCCTTAGTTACGATTTCCCACCAAGAGTGGACGCCATCCGGAAATGACGTACACTTTTCCCCACAAGATGAAATATACGTTTCTTGCTGTCTAAAAAATAAAACTAATATTTGGATAGTGAACATTTAGATAAAACTATTTAAACTATCATATATGCTAATTTAATGTTCAGCCTTATATCGATATGCGTGCACGACACGCTAGATTGTGTCGATTACAAAACTGTTTCATTGTTTCAATTTATTTTCAAAATTTCCGTTAGTACAGGTAAAAAGGAATCAATGCTGGCTTCCCTATATCGGTTGTATTTATTTCACACCCGGGCGTCTCTTTCATTGCCAAATGTTGCAATCATGATTGTTACAAACGCTCATTGATGTGTGTAGGGTAAGTAGTATAAACATAAATAACTTACTTTAATAATACGCTTGTAACACATGCAAGATACCGCCGTATAGTTTACTTTGATACAATACAATATTGGTCATTTGGCACCTTATGACGTATCATACGTGAATGGATGGTGCCTTCCAGCAGTCGTGATTTTGTTATCTGACGTAAGTGATTCACACTTCAGTAATGATGCAGACGATATCTGTCGTTTGTTGCATATACGGAGTTTGTGGATATATTTTTCTTTAATAAATTTCAAATGATAACAAATAGAATGAATGCATGAAAACAAAACAAGACTAATTTCTTTCCTTTTATTTTCCAAAATGTTTTTGGTTTATCTATTGTATTGTACCGTTCTGGGACAGGAAAATAAAATTATTGTATACTGTCCTTATATATTAGGTCAATAAGGTCAGTATGTGTGTGTGTGTGTCCGTGTGTGTGTGTGTGTGTGTGTGTGTGTGTGTGTGTGTGTGCGCGATTTGGCAATTTAACGGAGCTGTAACAATGTTTCAGTCATAATCGCTACGGTGTCTGCAGTTTGGCAGTTTATAGTGATGTCTAACACTGGGTATAAGTCTGCAGACATGTTGAATGATGTTCCACCCAGTTACATTATCCTGATACCAAGCCGAACAGTCCTAATACAGACCCCTGCTGCGTGCCAAGCGAGACATATTTTAGTACCTTTTGTATAAATCTTTGGTGTGACTGGTCCGGGAATCGAACTCGCAACCTCTTGCATCTGAGGTGGTCTCATTCCCAAGGACTGGTTGAGATAAAAAAAAAGCACATCTTGTGACTTAAAACTTTATTCTAATATATATATATATATATATATATATATATATATATATATATATATATATATATATATATATATATATATATATATATATATATATATATATATATATCTAGGTAAAGCAGTCCAATAGATTATTCGTGAAAAAGTTGGTCCGACATGTTTTATTCTTTCATACCTATTCGAAAATAGTCTTATTGATGTTGTATATCCTTCCGCGGTAGAATATTGTACCAAAGTGACTTCTATTTCAGTATGGTACGTGATATGTCCCTAAAGGTTTTGTATATTAATTTACACACACACACACACACACACACAGAGCCCATACAGGCATGTATTGAACAGTTTTACACAAATTCTAGCTTTCTGCGTTTTATATATTTGTATGTCACGTTGTATAGTTTCCTCTTTTGGCATGCAGATTGCATGGAATTTATGAACTTGACGCATATTGTAATATTTACATGTTTAGTTGTATGCATATGTATGTGTCATATTCTCTCTCTCTCTCTCTCTCTCTCTCTCTCTCTCTCTCTCTCTCTCTCTCTCTCTCTCTCTCTCTCTCTCTATATATATATATATATATATATATATATATATATATATATATATATATATATACTTACTCGATAAACACAATATGTCTGCATAAAATGCTTAGCTTCAGTTTCAATGAACCTGTATCTGAATAAAGTTCTTGCAATCTGTACTATACTTATTTCATTTACAATTATGTATGTACTCGATAAACACGATGGGCTGCATAAAAACCTTAGCCTCAGTTTCGGCCTGGGATTCAAGATCAGCCAACCAATCACACACTTGATGTTACAGAGCAACGTATCTTGCGATTGGTTGTTCACAAGTCTCGCTCTCAAACTCAGGAGTTTTATCTCATTTCAGATATAAAAGTAAAAGGGTCAACAGGAAAACTTTATTGATTGCATGGGTGATAACTCCACAAGGTTTCTTATGGTTCTTCTTTATATTCATCGAAGGGAGATTACTTTCTATTTACAAGAAATATTCATGATCTATTTTATTCTTATTCATCTATATTAAAATATTTGATGAAAATCAATGTCATTTTCTTAAGTCAAAATTTGATTTAGAAACTGTGGTGTATTTTTTCCCCTTTTTCGTCTAATTTTCCTTTCAGATATATATATATATATATATATATATATATATATATATATATATATATATGAGTGATGTTCCACTCATTAACAGTAATCTGACACCAGACCGACGAACTTATTTCTGAGCGCTAAAGAGAGGCAGCTGTCAATAAAAAAAAATTAGTCTTTGTTGTGACTCGGCTGGAGTTCGAACTCGCGACGTCCCGCATCCGTGGCAGGCTCTATAACCACTAGGCTACCTGAGCGGTCATGAAGAGAGTCAGACAGGCCTTTGCCAGAGATACTGAGAGACGCACATATTTTAAGATGGATAAGCATGCAGAAGATCCAGAGCGACGTATAGATAGTTATAAGATACACAAACATGCAGGAGCACATGTACCTATATATTATGGGAACAATGGATAATTGAAATAGTTCATATGTCAACTGTACTGAGTAAATTTGGAACTTAGTTTGATATAAGTGTTCGTATCTAACATAACCGTCACTCTCTGAAATATGATTAGTTAGTTCCTAGACAACCTGTCATTGTTAAGAGTGTGCCATAGGTGTAATTTATTACACAAGGAACAAGCATGAAATGTTACTGAGAACCATGATAACTATTTTCCAAAGTTATTCATGAATGTCTTAATTGTCTCTGCAGTTTAGAACTGTTCACAAATACAGAGCTCAGACTAAATTTTCAAACAAATCATAGTAACAAGACTGGGCTCCAACTCATGTACCAAAACGCACTGTACCAAGTCTGACCTTAGACTAATGTATCTGAATGATTTCAGACTCGTGTGTCTAGGAATCCCAATACAAGACTGAGCTCTAGCTCATGTACCAACACTAACAACACTGTCACCAAAATGAGTCCAGTCCAGCCTAGACTCGTGTCTAAAAATCTTAGCACGACAAACAAGTTATGTCCCAGGTGTGTAGATATGATAGGTTTAATATTTGATAAAAGGGAAAATGTTTTTCAAATAATCCTAATAAAGATATTAAAAATCTGATACTTGTCAGTACTTTATTATCAGTTAAAACTTGTCTAAAACGTTTCTTGTTACGGGCAAGATGTGAAACTCCAAAACGAACCTATATATTCATGCTCGTTTGGAATGATATAGCCTAAAATATAACTAACACCCTGTTGAAACCATTAAATAGCCTGTCTATAAAACCAGTAACTGCGGACACTGACGCCTACAATATACTATCTACATTAATAATATAATAATAAGGGACACTTTAAAATCTGGGCAAGATATTTATCAAAGAAAGTCAGTAAATATAAAACACAACTGGAAAATATTTAGTGGACTTGAGGAAATTCGAACAGAAACAATTGTTCTTCTGAATGTCTTATGATGATTCGCAGTCTTGTGATTAACACATTAACATACACTTGTAAATAATTAAAAATTATCCAAAATTTTCGATTTGACCCGAACGTCTTTCACAAGACCGCATTTGACCACTGTGCTGGTATATGTGACAGGTGTCAAACATATGATTGGAGGAGCATATTGTACTTGTATTTGTAAGTTTCCAAATTATTTTTGTGACAAACTACTCTGTGGTAAAACAAAATTATAACTTTTGTTATTTTTCTTATCTTAGTAAAATGAAAATGTGCTGTTACTATCACTTAATTCGTAACAAGAATACTCGGGAATTTCCGTATACTTCTCTCT